>DF242376.1:1584-57969 GCA_000507305.1 Breviolum minutum Mf 1.05b.01 | reverse complement strand
AATATTAGTCAAATTGGATCATTTCCCCAGGGATCCGGGATGAAAATAAAAAATATTTGAGTTGCCACCACCTAGCGTTGCATATATTGTGACCTCCTAAAACCCACCCTTCCCAATTCCACCGGTGGAGACCCAGGTTCCGTGACCTGGGCTTGTCTCCCTGGCAGAAGCAGGGAGAAATTTTCAGGAGATGAAACCAAGCATCTAAAAACTGATGGTAGGTTGGCGAACGCACAAAAAATGATTCAAAAACAAAAAAAACATGCGCAGATTTTGGGGTACTACACATAACGTGAAAGTTTTGTTTTGCAAAAACATGTGGGCTCCAAATCTATTGAAAAACAAAGAAACTACTATAGTAGATTAGACTTTGACTCGTATCCTGGAGCGATACCCCTTTTTCCAGTCAAAAGTTTGTTGGGCATCAAATTGCAACTTGAAACCAACGGCATCGTATTTCAAGGCCAGTCTTACCTTCCCAATGAAAAGCACTTCCATCTGGAAATGAAAGCTTCACTTAAATCCAATAGAATCAATGATTTCAAGGGCAATGTTGACTCATTCTTTGCTTGGTTTCCTTAAACCCATTTGGTTGTTTTTGGGCAAAATTGATATCTGGAAAAACCTGCATATATGTTCGTTTTCCAAAAAGTAACTTGTTTCTTCCAACATAGGGGTGGATAGGATATGATAGGATAAGGGTACCCTCCCGAAAACTGACAGTTTGCAGACAAAAAACAAACATATAATGGCAGGGCCCAAAAGGAAAGTATAGTTCATCTTCGAAGCATCAATTTGCATCATCTTTGGTTGTGCCTTTCAGGGATGGTAACTCATCAGTGAATAGTTGAATAGTTGGTGGTTGAACCACCACCCATCTGAATTATATTAACGCAAGCCAAGTTGGTTGAACAAATCTCCTCCAAGTCTTGGGGTAAACATGTACAACTTTTTGTAACCGCATAGTCAAGAAACCTCTATGAGTTTTGCAACTCACAATTCTAGCGTAACATAGCGCAACATCCATCCATTTCCACTGTGAAATCTGTGAAGTGATATCTTCAGGCCTTTCCTCAAATCGTATGCCGTTTTTGCAGAACATCACGACGTGGCAAAGTTTAGGTCCCCTGCTAGCAGGTTAAACCTTTAGTGAGTTACATTTCAAAGCCATCTAAATTCAAAGGGTCTAAACTCGGGACGATTCCAAAGATAGGCAAAGTTTCCATAAGATTGTTTCAGCACACCTTTTTTTTCGAACATTTACCAACAGGTATCCGATACGCCGGGAATTCCTTTCATAGTTGGCGAACGGGGTTGTGGGGTTTTTCACCTTCGTTCTAACCCACGCCTCATCACCATCCTCAGCAGCTCCAGTCGCCCAATCTGTAAAGGAAAAGGAAGCAATGACGGCACCAGCCTTGAGAAGCATTCGGATTTCATTCAACCAACGTGGGCCCCACCAAACACCACCATGGGACCCCAAAACCTACATTTTTAGAGGTTTTTTAATGGTGAATAACTGGGTTTTTGGGTGGCCAAAACCTTTATGTTTTGGTAGGTTTTGGGGAGCTCATGGCAGTTACAAGTAGGGTGTTATTAACTCCACTTATAGCGGTGAACTAACCCCAGTTGCCGAATTTGTAAGGCCATTGATAGGGTTGTTTTGTTGAGTCTATTTATAGTAGGGGCCGCGGCATCTTCAAAAATGTCACCCCTTTTTTGGGCTTCGGTTCACCTTCCTCCAAGTTTTTCGGGGGGAAAAACGTTTGAAACCCATGGGATCCATAGGACGAACGGTATATTTACCCTACTAATTTACCATAAAAATCAACCATTGATGTAGGTAAATATATGTAAATCCCATGGATCCTATGGGAATGAAAGCACCACCAAAAAGGGAAAACACTTGAATTTCAAGGGACATTCGTTAATTTTCCGAGGATGACTTATATATTGAATTTGATCATATCTCACCAACACCCCCAAATTTCTGCAAACTGTTGGTCATTTTGAGGAACATTTCCTCTATTCCAAACTACCTGTGGCCTGGGTGTTTTCGGGCCACTGACGTTGTTTCCAGGAAATTCATCGGGATTTATGTTTATAGGACATGCCCCAAACGTCCCAAACCACGCAACATTAAATGTTTGAAATCATTAGATAAAATCAAATTCCAAAAAAGCATCCGTCAATCCTCCCAGTGTTTCAAGACACAAAGATCTCACCCAAAAAAAGATCCACCCCAGAGGATCTATATACAGTATATATATATATATACCCGGCGTCCGGGAAACGCCATCCAAACACCCCGTTTTGGGGCCTCTTGTAGTCGTCTGGAGAAACTGGGCTGTGCTGGTACTTCTCCTGGTGGTGAGATGACATATGTGGCGAGTCGTGGGTGGCAATGGTAACGTATAAAGCAGATATAAAACTTGTGATTATATGCAAAAACTAGTGTGTGTGCGTGTGTGCGTGTATATGCATGTAACTGTATCCATGTATAATATAACAATAGATGCATAGTTCTCAAAGCTATTCATGCTAGGTGTACATGGTGAGCATCTTATTTGCTGAACACTTAGTACTTCCGGTTTGACCATCCCAAGATACGGGATTGACTCGTGATTTTTTTTCCGACAAACATGGAAGTGGGGGGAAGAGAATGCGGAAAGATTGCACAACATCCTCTGTGTTCGATCTGATTTTCATGGACATGTACCCCCAATGCCAGCCCCCCCCGGCAATAAGTAAATCCTTACTCGGGGATTATGAAGGGACAATGATGGTTAATAATCCTTTAATGAGGCCGTATTGCTGTGGGGGGGTGGCATTGGGCGGTACCCTCGGATTCCCATGATATGCACAAACCCAACATGAAGGTAGGATTCTCATACCATACCCCATCTTGGGGTGAATTTTCAAGACGGGACTTGTAAGTACTTAGGATCACCCCATTTTTTTCAGCCATTGGGGCCATTAGTAGCCATGATTAATTAACCACCTATCCAAGTCCTGGGATGATCCTCCAAGGATTACATGTGTTCACCAAAAATCCCAAAAAATCAACTCCATAGTCCTCGATCCATTCGCTTGGAGGCAGCGCGTTGTGCCTACAGGATCCGGAATCAGTGTTGATCTACGTGGTGGTTGAACCACCCATTCAACAAATATTGGGATCATTTCCCCAGGTAGAGGTGAACAGGTGAACATAAAAAAAATGAAAACCCTTCCTAGTGATGGAAGAACACCAAAAAGTATATACACCCTCGAAGTTTAACACTTCGCCCCAGAAAAATGCGGGTTGGAAGACTACTTTTCTTTTGGGCTGGTATGTTTTCAGTGGCTATCTTAAAACTTCCAGGGGGTACCACTTGAGATCAAATATCAAACAAATGTGTAAATAGGGATATGATATCTGTATATACTTGTTTTTCAAGTTGGTTCGAATCTAGCAACACTTCTTGGCCAATGAAAGAATCATCATGTACAGAATAGGGGTGACCTCAATCGACGTGACTACAAGGATTTATTTAGAGATAGATATGTCATATATGTGATATGCATCACTGAATCACACGGATCCATGGGAATGGTATATTCACCGACATGAATGGTTCATTTTTATGGGATCAATTAAATAGGCAAATATACCGTTCGTCCCATGGCTCCGGGTATTTCTTTGGAATCGATGAAAAGGAACCACTCCAAGATGATGAGATGTCAGTATGAATCCAACAAACATAGAGGCGTTATGTCAACATCGTAATATCAAAATCCACCTTCCAACCAAAAAACACATAAAAACTTCCCTCCCAAGAACTTTGGGAAACCTGACCTCTCCCCCAACCCCCCCAAAAAAATCCGACCCCAAGTCTTTTGCAGAAAATTTCTCCGGAAAATTCACCTGTTGGGCCAATTGTTGTGCTGCTTCAAAACCACGCTCCATCTGTTGTGCCACTTGATGTCCTGGCAAATGTTCTGTTTTTCTGAAGCGACCAAAATCAAGTCGTGTGAATTGTTTATGCCAACAGGAAGACGAAAAAAAACGTTGTTTATATTATAGTGTGTTACCATTGTGCTGAAGGACCAACAAAACCAAGTTAAAGGCAACCAAAACTGCACAAATATACTATGTTTCTTTAAAAAGGAGCTACGCGTAGCTGGCAATCACAAAGGATCTTTTTCCGGTGACTGTCCATGAGAATGAAGCTAGATTCAGAATTTCTCCAGCGACGAGACTTGGGACCACCATGGGCATATTGCCTAAGCGGGAGCACCTTACCGGGCCCACAACTTCTACTACTCCAATTAGTCTATCGCATACACTTCTACAGTGCTACTCCAATTAATTGATTTCCTGGTTGGTGGTTTCAACCCATTTGAAAAATATTCGTCAAAATGGGAATGTCCCCCAAATGGGGGTGAAAATAAAAAACAAATGAAACCACCACCCAGTTTCCCATTGCACCCTTCAAAGTTAAAACTGGAGTCCTTCCCCTGCGGGTTTCGGGGAGTTGTTCATCAACCACCTTTGGGAAGTGTAGAAGGATTCCATGACACAAACGACCACCGCCCCCACCACCACAACAACAACATCATCAACAACAACATCAACAACAACAACAACAACAACAACAACAACAGGAACAACAGGAACATAAACATGAAGATGAAGATGTTGACTTCGGAATGAAGACAAACTATGTATTTCAAAAGCAGCAAAACACCACAGCCGCAAAATGCTGCATTTTTCCAGTTGAACCGAATCATAGAATACTTTTCTCATCATGTTGCATCATGTTGCCTTGCAAAAAATGGTAAATGGGTGTTTGCTACAAAGTGGACCACTACTAGTTATAAATGGGGCTGGAAACTCGGCATGGTTGTGGCAGCTACAAGCGCCAACTTGGAAAGGTGCTGAGGCAAGGCCACCGACACCTTGGTGATGAATCCATCCACCACCAGCCCATCCAAAACCCCAGCTGGGGTCTTCGATTTTGATCAGCTTGCTGAAACGGTCCCAAAACGTCTTGTGAAGATGAGATGCCCCTGACAACGTCAAGTCATCAACATAAACGTTCAATATCATGCGGTGCCCGTCAATGTCGAAGATGAAGTTGCTTGGAAACCCCTTTACTGGTGTAGCCCCGATCTTGGCGATGCGTGACTCCAGGTACTCTTGCCAGAGGCGCCCTGCACAGGGGTGCCCATAAAGGGACTTACGAAGCTTGACTGCGATCTTCCCGTGGAACCTGTTTTTCCACGAGCTCAGCCAGTTGCCTGGGCAATATGACATACGTCGGCTCATTTTCTGGGAGCATCGAGAATAAGGCTCCCAGCCGAAGCAAGGATCCAAACTCCTAGTTGCCATGGCTGCTGTCTGTGGCATGGTTGTATCTATTGCATTTTTGGTGTCAGAGACAATGTCACCGTTTTTTCCCATCTTGCAACCGACGACTCGCACTCGGCGCGGTCCCAAGCGAACGGCGACAAGCCCATCAAGTGCGTGGGTGTGGACAGCGCCTGCAACAGGCACAAGTCTCCCTTGCTTTTTGTGGCCTTTGAATTGGTTCTTTGAGATTTGGGTTGACCTCCTCAGCTTCAACTTGGGCGAAAACCTAGCAAAATGGCCGAAAATCTGCCGACCCGAGTCGGCGTGTAGTAGCAATAATCTTATGCAAAATCCAAACCGTTCAGTAAAAACAAAATCCAAAATCCAAAATCCAAGATCCAAAATCCAAAATCCAAAATCCGAAATCCAAAATCCAAAATCCAAAATCCAAGATCCAAAATCCAAAATCCAAAATCCAAAATCCAAGATCCAAGATCCAAAATCCAAAATCCAAACGGCCGCGTTTGGGGCTNACGGTCCGTTTGGATTTTGGATTTTGGAGTTTGGATTTGGGTGGCCGGGCTGGGGTGGCTATGTAGCAAACGCTCTTGTATGGATGGGCTGGCCACCCAAATGTGGGGTAGTTGGTAGGGGCCCAAGCTTGTAAGCAAAAGGTCGGAGGCTCGATTCCCCGCGTGCCCGGCTCAAATTGGGCCCCGATTTCCAGATGGCGGTTTTGCTGGAAACCGATGCTCGGTTTCCAGCCCTCTGTCGTGGAAATTGGGGGCCAATTTCCAGAAAAATGGTGGAGGGTTGTGGTGTGCCCAGCAACGATTCTATGGATTCAACTTCGTGAACGCGGCCAGGAAAAGGAAATAAAAAAAATGCCGCAGCCTTTTGTTGCCATGCTCGTTGATAACAGGTTGGAACTTTCGATGTTTCTGGTTTCTTGGGTTCTTTTTACGGGAAGGACGGTGAATAAAAAAAGATGTGAAAAACTTCTGCAGTGGGAAAATTTTGATGCAGGTGCAATCACATGTGCGGTTACACCCACAGATCTTTTGCGGTTACACCACTTGCTGCGATGCATGGGGTCCGGGTCGGCGGCTGACAGGCGCTAGCCTGTTAAAATAAATAAATGGGTACAGTAACTTGTCTTTTTAAACCCCTATGAATCGAGTTACGACCCCTATAACTGTTTTTGGGCCCATTTTGTATGTATCATCAAACCCAGCAATTGGCACCGTGAATCATGCCCACTCCCGAAGGCTCCTGCAACGTTGCTGACCAGGCCCACTAAAGTGTCGAAGTGACTCTCCTGCTTCGCGATTGTCACTTCTGGGGATATGTGGAGGTTTTCAAAAATGACCACGTGCAAACATCACTACCTGGACCTTCCAAAGGATGCTAAATGGATCCAAAAGGGTGTCAATTCACCATCCCTTAGGTTTGAATTGGAACCCCTTGAAAGGTGCTGGTAGGCGGTGGTTTCAAGACATTGGAGACGTATGACTTATATGACTTAAAATGGGTTCATCTTCCATGACTGATTTAGGCTGGATCGCCCCGGATACTGAAACAGGTAGGTTTTGGAGACTCGACATAAGGATGCTTGTGGTCCTGACGCTCCACTGATAAAAAGGTGGAACACCGAATTGTTTGTGTGTTTATAAGTGTAGAGTGTAGAACATTTAATTTTTGCATGGTTTTGGATGTTTGGAAAAATAGTCGTTAGTACGACATAGCCCTAGAAAGACAACAATGCACTCATATATGAGACAATGTTTTTTTCCGACTCAATAACAATCCAGTTTAACAAACCCTGTGCAAACCCTGAAAAATTGCAGGACTTTGAATGCAAACATAAGGCTTCTTGATACTTCCAGCCTTCAAAACCTCACGGTTTTCAATTGCTAAACTCGTTGGTGTTTTCTCCGCGACCCTGCAACCCGGTGGATTCTTGGATCATACTTGGAGGATCATCCCAGGACGAAACGTAAGTGGTTAAAAATCCATGGTGATCGTAAGTCCCCCAATTCTTGGGGTTATTCCCCTTCCAAATGGGTTGAGGGCCCCCGATCCGAAACCTTACATGACTGGCTGGAACATCCACCATGAATGAGTCGATGTATTTCCTATTGAAAATGGGGATTTACCAGCCAATCATGTAAGTTTTCAGGGGATTAAAACATCATCCAAGCTAAACTTGGGATGTTTGAAATTTTCCTGATCATCCACGTTAGCTCACAAGTTTGCGGCAACCCCGAAGATGTTTGAGCTTTCAGGTCCTCAGCAGTTTGTTCTAGATCCTGGTGCGGAGCTTCAAACAAAATCAAATGTTTCTACAACATACCCCGAAAGGAACGTACCCCAGACCTCCTGGCCCAACAGTTTATGAATGAATTCCTTCCATTCGGGGCTTTGGGGATGCCTGGGGTATGCTCCAAGGGTATGTTGGGGTTCTCTAACTTACAATGTTCCATGTGCATCTGGCAAAAGTGTTCTTTAACTGAATCCTGTACCATATATGCAGGAGTCATTATAATACCAACCCAAACAATGAAACTACTACAAGGAAAATCCCTCAAAATCACCATAGATTTGCATTGTTTGATCCCATGAACAATAGGCATTTTATATGACCCCTAATATATATGTATATATGTTATTCAATATGGATCTAGCAGTCCCATAAGAATCCTTCCAAAAAGGGAAATGGTAGGGGTCCTGCAAAAAATGCCAAGGGAAACCAACATCCTTGCAGCTCTCTGGAGAAATTCCGAACAAATCCCTGGAGAAAAGGAAGCAAAACAACTGTTGAAACTTGTCGGATACTAAATCCACGAAAACCAACATGGATACCTAAAACGATTGGCCTTGGAAAAGGTGGCTCCGGCTTTCAATACGGCCATTTTTGGTATCAATTTGTGAAATTTATGGGATGATTTCCTCAAAAGCTCACCGCAAAATTGAAACTCCGCTCCATGGAACTAATGTCGCTTGGCAAGCTTGAGAGTATATACTACACTGTTGCTGGAAGAAATCAGGCCAGTTTAAGGTTCATAGTTTATCTCATTATATATATATATATAATATATATATATATATATTTGTCTGCAGGGTTCATTACTAATCTTTTCGTTGATGATTCTAAGAGTATCTGACTGCATCTCATTTATCAATGCCTCCTGTCATTCCACCAATTCATGTCTGGGAATATATTTGGCCAAATTATAATATGTCACCAACCTATAGGTTTTCCTGAAACAGCCGGGGATTTCCCCTTCCAAAACGCTACATTTTTTGTGCGGGTCCCAGGGCCCCGTGTTGAGGTGGCGAGCTTAGTTCCAAAAAATATATTCCCTACAATGGTGGTGGTTCTCATGGGGATTTAGGTGCCATAGCCCATACCATCCATGTATGGTGTATATACCTACATTTACCATAAAAATCAACCAAACGTAGGTAAATATACCATATATGGATCCTATGGGTAGTAAAACATTAAAACCTCACCTTAGACAAAGAACGGTTACACAGGACGCAATTTAGAATCTGATTCAGCTAATGGTTAGTTGTTGGTTTGGGGCCCGTTGGTTTGGATTCCTAGGATCCCCTTATGAAAGGGATTGTTATCTAGGGGTATCCCGATTTGAATCCCAAACCACCGGGCCCCAAACCAACAATTTACCATCAGCTAAATCCAGAAGAACAAATAATAATAAAACAAAATGGTAGTTCCAGCCCATTTGAAGACTATTTGTCAAATTGAAACATTTCCTCAAGCAGAGGTGAAAACAAAAGATATTTGCAACCACCACCCAGAAACCCGGCGCCTTACTTTCCATGAAATACTGGTTGTTTAATAAGGATCCTTATGTCATGGTTTATGAAATAAACCCCACATAATTGGGTAGTTGTTCATCCCTAGAAAAATGTCATCATGGCCACCAGGGAGGCGGCGGGCTGGAAATTTCTGCCTGCCCGTCCGGGCCAAAGTCAGGACGTTGCGCACGTTGCACTGGCCTGGTTGCGAAACACATAAACAGCGTGAGAATGATAATATATACCCTCTGGTAAACTCACATAAAAAATGGAATATCCCCATTTTTAATAGGAAATACATCCTAGCCTGATAGGGTGCATTTTCCATTGCTATGTTAGTGTTAGTTTACCTGAGCGTAACCCTAAGAATCATCCGACCCTCCACAAAAGAAGGGTTTGACTCTTTATAGCAGGGTTCTGGCATCTCCAAACTACCAGTTTTGAGATCCCATGATTCTTATACTCATGAGCAACTAAGAATCACAGTATGATGATGATGATGATGATGATGATGATGATGATGATGATGATGATGATGATGATGATGATGATGATGATGATAACGACGACGGGGAGGAGGAGGAAGCTGATGATGACGACGACGGGGGGGGGGGGGAGGGATAATGATAAGAACAATGACAAACATCAAAAGAGTGAGTGATACGATAGTAATTCACTAACCTCAAAAAGGTATCTCACAACGATTCGCATCTTATAGTTCATATACAAGCTAACTTTTGGTACAACTTCCCTTGCAACACCTGGAAATCATAGAGAATTGAGGTGCCAAAGTGGCAGAAAAACACGTTCGAAAATCATCAATCATATCTTTGGGCCCTGCTTAAACAGAGTCAAACTCTGTCGATGGTGAAGGTTCATTTTGGGATTCCCTTCAAACCCCCTGTGAACCAGGGTTTTGGCAACCCCCAAATCACATTGAATGCCATGGTTGCTACTTGCTCTATACATCCAAAGAAGATTCAATTACCTTTTCATGCGTTTGGGCGTTCTGAAGACGAAAATAACTAATTTGAGAAGGTAGTGGCACATCTATTGTTGGAGGCTTTCAAGATGCAAAATCATTCAATGTGTCATCGTTTTCAAGACGAGTGTCTCTTGAAATTGACATGTTTGAAGAAAATATCACCCCTGTAGTGATTGATCAAGGGTCAACAACATAAAGAAACCTTTCAGAATTTCTCGTTAAAACATATCTTGAAGCTACCACGACTGTGTATTTTTAGAATCCCTCACGAAAACCAGTGCACCGTGCAAGTCCGGTACTTGGACTTCCATTCCATCCCAGCGAGTCACTCCCATTAGTCTGAGGCCATCTACGAACTCACCACAGTGTATGGAAGATTTCATTTGGCAACAAATTTATGGAAAAATTCGTAGCAAAAATATCGCCGTCCTATGGAGCATATATTAGGGATTCCCAAAAAACCATCTCCACCGTTAATGCTAAGGAAAAAACCAGGGAATCTCCACCGTTAAGAATGCCAAGAAAATAAACATCAGAGCCTTCGGGCCCTCCCTTATCATCAAACATCACCCCCCAATCACCGGGACCACACTCGGAGCCGGCCTCATAGCACCTGGACTGTTCCTTGGAATGACGAGATCATGGGATGCGAAGATGTTTCAAACAGCCAACATGTTTGGAGTCCTCATTGGAAATTCTAGTTGAAACATGTATCCAACCTATGTAAACGAAGAATGAATGCCATTTTTGTGAAGCAAATATCCCAAATTCAAAAACACCTTTTTAAAAGTCGATGTTTATAAAAAAAAGATCTAAAATGATCATGCTTGATTGTATATTCTCTCCACCTTTACTTGTTTGTTTATGTCATGTCATTCTACCTTTCAGTCTATATGAGATCTATCAGAAAAAAACACACATCTTAAATCCACTAAAATTGCCATGCCAAGCCTCAGAGGCATGAAATGATCATGCCAAATGGGCACATCTCAACAAAAGAAGCGCCCCAACAAATACCCCGTTTTTTGCTACCCAAGGAAAAATGGGGCACAAAGATCCGTACAGTTGGTGTTTTTTTGCACCAAACCATTTTTTTGAAATAATATGCGCTAAGTCAAATTGGATCATTAAATCCCCAAAAATCGGGGTGATAATGAAATTAATGAACAAACGTTTGAAGTCAAACCACCTTTTAGGGCATTTCAGGCAGGGTTTGGGGACAGAAAACCCTCCATCAATTTGAGGTTGAAACCTGTTCAACACTGAACATTGATGATTCATCAGCATTCCCCACCACATGTAACATACAATCATAAACATATACGTTAAACTATGTTCAGGAAGACATGCATATTCAACCATCCATACATATTCAAACATATATATATTTACACATGCATGTTCATATAAAATCATGAAGAATCAAATGTTATCACATAAGCTTACAAAAATCATGTATATATATATATTCATAATCATCACAGATCATCAACAATGATATCGCATATCATCATATATCATCAATTTAGTATACTTGGATGTCCCAAGAAGTTAGTAAATGGTTATTCAGTGGGTTCTAACCTAACTATAAATGAATAAAAATGGTGTATATTGGGGTGACAACCCACTGATCCAACATCCAACGAAGTATGTACTCCTTTGGACCCCAGGAACCCATGGAAAAAATGCAGGTTTTAAGCCCTCAATATCTGGGTTATAAATCCCTAAACATGAAGGAAACGTGTTTTCCCATGGCTGATATAGGATCACCAACCAACACATATCAAATCATCCATCCAAGAATCGCATCAAAGAACCCCAGACCTGGCATCTAATCAATAGCTGTTTTCTGGTTCCCTTAATAGGTGGGCTTGGTAGCATAGAATCACCCAATTGGCAATATGGGTGTTGCCAAAAATAGGGGTACCCCAAAATGGATGGTTTATACTGGAAAACCTTATTAAAATGGATGATTTGGGGGTACCACTATTTTTGGAAACATCCATATACCACTAATATACCAGGTATATATATATATATTGCCAATTGGGTGATTATATGGTACCTACCACCTATTAAGGGAACCAGAAACAGCTAGTGATCTGACGGAATCCGTTTCTTTTGCAGCGGCCAGTTTTTGTCAAAGTGTGTGTTGTTACATGGGAAAATGACGAATTCATTATTGTTTAAAGGAAACAATACGGGAATAACTATCCCTTTTATGGGCAATCAATTGTTTAAAAGGGAATAATTGCTTAAATCAAGTATGGATTCGATGACAATTTAGTCTAACGGCAAAATAAGAAGTACTTATTATAAATCATACTAGATTCAATGGAAAGTGTCCGATGTAGTGGAATAATCTTTTTCAGAGAGTTCCTGCACACTAATCTTAATTGATTGAATTGCGAGGCTTCGGGTTTCGATTTAAACATATGAATACCAACCAAATACCAATGACCCTACAAAAGAATGATGGTGAAAGTCCCAAGTCATTGTATGTGAGAATCATTCACCACAAAAAGTAGTATCAAACAGTACCAGAAGTTGTCATTTTCCTCCCTGCTAGAGTCTCTAAACATCAAAACACCTTGTGAGTAGGTGGTTGAACCCCTTAAACATTCTCTGAGAAGGCTTTTGGGGGTTCCAAACACTTACTCCCAAGGATTTCCTGAACCCCAAGGCCACTGAACTCAACATGGAGTGGTCCGGCTGAAACCCCCAACAAACCACTGCGTTGGACGCAGATTTTTTATGCCTGACTTGAACCAACACAGAGAAATATGCAAAAAATACACATTTCTCAGGAAATCTCACACCCATATCATCCATGTCTGGTATATTTACCTACATGAATGGTAGACGTTTATGGTAAAATGTAGGTAAATATAGCATACATGGATGGTAGGGGACATGAATCTGGTGAGGTCTCAGTTTTCCTTCATATATGTAATAAATAAATACATAGCTATGAAAATATATAGCCAATCAAATCTCAAACTAGTGTTGTTCCATGAAAAATCACCATTTTTAAATACTTATAATCCATCATAATTTCTAGGCAATTTTTGAAACAAATCAAAACCTGAAGTTCCAACAGGAATTTATCGCTGGCTTTAGAAGATCTTCACCGTTTAAAAACTACCATACACTTGCTCGAAGAAATCCAAACAACCACCTGGGATGGTGCTAAAACCTTGCAGACACTGGGGGATATTTACCATCTTCAACTGGTTTAGCCGGATTTTTGAACCATCAACATCCTATCATCCTAGGTTTTTTCTAGGATGCTTGTTCAAAGAAGATCTTCACCTCTTGAACAAACACCATACAGGGTTTGCCATAATCACCTGAAACCACCCTAAAAAAATAAGAGAAACCCTACATCACCAAGGGGACTTGCTACCTGTCAATCTTTAGGGGCCCGATTTTCCCATATAACTTTCGGTTCTTATGGTGGACCCCACCATGCTTACCAGGGATTTTTGTTGTGAGAAATTTCTGGGCGTTTTTCAAACATTCCCCTGCCTGTTGGACTAGATCCTGGACTTTGACGTTGGGGCCTCGGTGGTGGAGTTGCAGTGGTGGAATGCGTGCTTGGGACCTCTAGGGTCGGGTTGTAGGGTGCGGCCCTGAATGAATCAAGCCGCCAAAAACCCCTGGGTTTTTCACCAATCTATAGGAGTTGGTGGTTTCAAACCAACCCATCTGAAAAAAACTTTAGTCAAATTGGACCATTTCCCCATGAAAGGGGTGAACATTTTTTTTTGAAACCACCACCAATATTTAGATCCAGCTTGGTACCATCTGTGGCGGCTTGTTTCTGAACATAAAAAGGGGACAAATCTACAACCTTGAGTTTTTGTTGGGAGATTTGACACACCAAAACTCAAACTTCAACTCTCCCAAATGAAAAAGAGAAAAAGTAGAAAGGGGGGGTTCAGGATCATGCACTCTTGCGAAGGGTTTCAGGGAACAGAAAATACCAACTACACTCCAGTAAATTAATATGGCAATAGAAAACTAAATCATCATTTCTAATACGAAAATAGATCTTGAAATGGTCCATGTTTATCTTTGCCATGCGTGTTTAGTGGAACATGTTTTGTTGTTGGAGAAATCTACGCCTTTGAGTTCACATCATAGTGGATATATATGCGTGACTATCATGCGAAGTGATAGCTATATCGTCTCTGGTGTCCTAGCATGTTATCTTGGAATTTGCACTCTTCAGCAACGGAACTTTGACAATTTTTTTCAGGTCAATTCCAAGACATACCATCAAACTTCCCCCCTTCTCCCCGCAACAACATCCCCCTTTCAAAATTCCGGGATCCCCAAACGAAGTTTCGGCCGCTCGGGCCTCAGGCAGGGCAAAAAAACGGACGATTTTTGTAAGATTTTGTTGTAGCCATGCAAGCATTTTGGTGCTGGCTGATGTGGGCACATATTTGATTTATATATTTTTGCAAGGTGACTCAAAGCAGTTAGCAGTCATGAGTCATCATTCTGTGTGATGCAGTGATTTTTTTTTCATTTCCCAACGCGGGTAGATTCTTGTCGATGCTCGGAGGTAGGGTTATCGTTTGAGCTACAAGGAGTACCCTCCCTAAAACTCATAGTTCGCCCGTGAAAATGGTGGTAGGGAAACTAACGTTCCTTTTGGGAAACCCTATTTTTGGGTGCAAACTGTTAGTTTCAGGGAGGCTATATAGTTTATGTTAAAAAATTCAAAACTACCTGAGGCTTTTAACCCATTTGGATCCAACAATTCATCAACCTGGGAATCTTCCCTAAATGAGGGGCTGAGAAACTTCACAGTAGCCACCACCTAGAATACCCAGGATTTTGACTGCAATTTCGGGAGTTCATTCCCTGTTTAAACCACCATCTAAGTAAAAATTGGGGCAACCTGGTTGTGACAGGCCCCTTATCAAATCACACTTGCCCAATCCCCTCAGGTCTTTTTTTTCAGCCATGAACACTTCACACGCTTCTTACAGCTTCCAAAATCTTGAGCATGTCAACCTCATAACCCATAGGATCCATGTATGGTATATCTACCGTACTTACAAATGGTTGGTTTTTTAATTGGTAAATGTAGGCAACTATACCATACATGGATCGTATGGGTAAACTGACCAACTTGTTTTTTGGTTTCTTCAATATGGGTTGCAACTTACTCTTGATACCGCAAGTCTACTTTGGCCAAGCACCTGTGATACAAGTAAATACTGGGATACAGTAGCCATCAAGTGGTGCAAGATTTTAACCAACTGCTGTATAACTGTGTAAATTTACAAATATCATGTGCATGTACGGTATAGGTATAAACATATATACACTGATCTATGAAGTATGAAAAAGCAACACAAATTTCTTCACGTTTGCTTTCTCGGTTCAATGAAGATTCGTGAAAGAAACACAAGTCATTCCGATTTCCCGCGTGGTCAGCAAGAACGCGCACTCTTTTGTCAATTCACAAGGGTTAGTATGAGTACTTCACGCCATCTCTCAAAAATGTGCACCTTCTTAGTGCGATAAAATGGTGAGGTAAGGAGATGCATTCGAAAACCAACACTCAGGTGTCGCGAAGAAAACCTGAGCACTGCCACACTGCGACCCAGTGTTGAGTTTTTTCTTGTTCACATGAAATGCAAAATCTCGCTCATGATAGAACCATGGATTCTGGGTATTCTGAGACGGTCTATTAGAATCTCGTGTCTTGCGAATGTGAGCAATTTCATGGAATGGCACACGCAACTCTGGCTGCATCTGGTACAAACATCCTCCAGGGATTTGGTGCTTGAGACTGTCGGGATTCTTCACAACTCTGCTTCGTTGGAAAAGCAATGCTTGGCCTTTATTTTCTTTTACTGCCGAATGGATTGTCGAACACCCATCCACAAACACTCCACAAAACATACACTTTCCACTGACATCAGACTGACATCACTTTCTACATAAAATTGAAAAAACAAAAAACACGTCACTGTTGAAAAAAAGAACTATCCGCTATCCATTTGTGGGGTGTTTCCAAGGCACAAATCGATACCACCTGGAAAATTAACATTTCAACCTCAAAGTCATGGAGGTTTGGAAGATGATTTTCCTCTTCAATTGGGTGAATTTTCAGGGTCAACATGTTAATTTTCACCGGTGTAGATTGATTTGTGGATCATTTAAAATCATCAGTGTTTAATAAACTAGCATGAGAACCCAGAACCTTCATTTTTAGGGGTTATAACCCCATATCTGTTGTGGCCTTAACACCTTCAATTCCCTTCCATCGACTTAGCGATTCTCCATGGAACTGTCCAGGTTGCGTGGTGTTTCCTTCAAGAAGCTGTCTAAATTTCCTGACAATTCAATTCTTCAGGTCGGTCGGTGCTTAACAAGCGGTACTTGGATGTTTCAGGAAGTTAGTAAATAGTTTGTAAGCAGGTTGTAACCTATAAATGGGGTATATTATATTGGGGTTATAACCTACTTACTGACCATTTACTAAATTCCTGCGACATCCAAGTAGAGTCTTTTGGAGGCTATTTCATGGAAATCTGTCGCTGGGTCTCTAATGTCAAAAACTAACATGGCACCTGAAAATGGACCACTGCAGAAGATTCCTGTAATAGAAACCATCATTTTTAGAGTCCATGTTGGTTTTCTGGGGTGTATCCACCATGATTTACATGATAACCTCGCACAAATTAATGTAACCATGGGAAAACCAAATCAAATTCCTCTTAAATGCCAATAAAACATGTGGATTTGTCCATGGCCATGTTAGTTTACTGGAGTGTAGATATTGTAATATTGCAATTTAAATTTACCTGTGAATTATCAGATTGACAATCTTGATTACCATGATGTATCCATGATTAATATCATGTAATGTAACATTAGCATTCGACTTGCTGAGACAAAAATCTTAAAGCAATTACTTCTACCAGTAACAGTATTGTTTGAATTTCACAATCTATTCCCCCAAAAAGCCTTATAAATATATGTATGTAGAGGCAATTCTGTGCATATAGACCGTATGTTGTGTAATCATCACCGGCACGAGGACTCTGAAAGGACCCCCCGTTAAGAATTGGAAAAAGGCTTCCCCCAAAAAGGGTTGTGCCTCATCTGGTTGGTGGTTTCAACCCATCTGAAAAATATTAGTCAAATTGGACATCTTCCCCAAATAGGGGTGAAAATAAGAAACATTTGCAACCACCACCTAGTCATTAACACCAGGTGACTTGCTTCACTTCAATTCCCAGACTACCATCCCTTTAAAGAAGTCCAGGTGTTCATGACGTCGAAGTTCCAATGCTTCGATTGATCCAGTTTTTTGGATATCCATGCTGACCAGAAATTTCCGTGAAACGCGTGGATGCAAATGTCTGAAATTAATTGTTCGAGCGTTTCTTCCATATTTATTGAGTTAATATTCTATACTAACTAGTATCAAATCATAATGCCGAATTGAAAAAACAACATAAAAACAACAACGTGGTTATCGTATGT
Source organism: Breviolum minutum Mf 1.05b.01 (assembly GCA_000507305.1). NCBI lineage: Eukaryota > Dinophyceae > Suessiales > Symbiodiniaceae > Breviolum > Breviolum minutum. Next base: position 40,312 of record DF242376.1, on the reverse strand, counting down.
TCTCCTTCTATTTGCAATTTGCTCTTAATTCCACATGATGGTCGTCATTCTCTTCATGATAAAATTGATAACCATCCATCGCCCATCCATATGAACACACATTCGTTGAAAATGGTGATTCCTTAGATTGTGTCAAAAAAATCCACTGTAAAGATCAGCAACAAGAACAAGAACAAGCACAAGAATAAGAACAAGAACAATAACAAGAACAAGAACACGGACAAGAACAAGAACAAGAACAAGAACAAGAACAACAACAACAACAACAACAACAACAACAACAGCAGCAACAACAACAACAACAAAATGTTGGTGTTCCTTACTACTGTAAGTGCAAGAAAAATCTGGCTAAATAGTTTACAATAGGTAGCAAACATCACACTATTCAAATAGTGGAGAATCATCCGAAACAATAAAAAGCCGTTCGAAAAAGGTACCCCCCCTGAAATTTCAGGGATTGATACCCAAAATGGCTATAGCCATGCCTGAAGGCGGAGATACATTTTCCAAAGCCCATGAATTTTTGGGAAATCTATGCGTCAAGTTTCTGGGTAGTGGGTACATTTACTATTTATCCAGAAGAGTTGTGGCCACAATTCCTGTTTTTTCCTGTTAATTTTGTGTTTGGACCTCCACCTAACACATCATTGTCACCAATTGAAAAAGCTCAGCTCCCAATGGGGGGGAGTGATTGATTTTTGTTTCATCAAAATCAGCTCCGCCATGTCTCTGCTTGGAGCTGCGTCTTCCAACATGTTCACCTGCAGGTGTTTTTAAGCCGGTGAAGCTTCGTCAAGCACAACTCCCTTCTGAAAAGTGTTTTTTTTTCACATTGAAGGGATACAATTCCAAAGGCCCCATTGATTTTTCTTTGAGATTCCTGATAGGTTTCTATCTTTCTGAAATTATTGAAGGGATACATTACATGGAATAGGGCCCTAATGCGAGATGTTCAAACGGTTTTTTCTTCAATGGGCCGGAGATTAAAGTGTAAAACCTTCGTAACTTTTGACATCTGTGAATCTAGTTTTGACCTTGCGGATGCATCAAATGCCCCATGTAACAGATAGGACAGTTAGGATTTGCTTCCACGGTGGTTGGAAAAAAACAAAAGCCGGCTTCCTGCAACAAAAAAAAAACTGCTTGGTGGTTTCAACCACCCATCTGAAAAATATGAGTCAAAATGGGAATCTTCCCCAAATATGGGTGACAATGAAAAATATTCGAGTTGCCACCACCTAGAAAACCGTACTTGGATGTCCATGGAAGTTAGTAACTGGGTGATTTCACCCCTATATAAATATAGGTTAATAAGTCCCTTAAGTAGGTTATTAATCCAACTTACTAACTACTAGTAGTTACGATCACTTCCATGGACCATCGAAGTAGCATCCATCCATCACCACCAAGGTCCAAAAGTCACCCGCCTGAAAGGAAGTGTTTGTCATTTCAATTGCTCGATGGTCCTCTGCCATCCTCGGTCACGGTAAGTTTGCGTTTGTTTTGTATGAAGAAATTTTGGACGTCGTGGTTTTAGATGGTTTTAGTGTCCTAGTGTAACACATATACCCCGAAATTATCCAAAGATAAAGATGTTTTTTGTCCCAAATCAAATATACCCCCCCAAAAAAAAAATGAACGAATTGATTCTGATACCCAAAATGAACATTTTCCAAAGCATCACTCTTCATACCCATGCCATGCTAAATTTCGGGAGGGTGAACATAGCTGTTGTGGCCGCAGTTCCTGTTTTCCTGTTATTTTTTGTTTGGACCTCCACCCTTTCTTTCACACATCATTTTCACCAGTTGAAGATGTCCACGTTTGTTCTTATTGAGCCACAAAAAAAAACGGTCGTACTTTCCATGAAATACTGGTTGTTTCATCAGGATCCCTTGAATGGTTTACTATAATCCCCACATATCTGGCTAGTATAATCCCCTATACACCCTAAACAACCAGGTTGTTTTTCATTGCTCAATTGTAGGAACATCATGGATTGTTGTTGTTTCCCTCATTGGCGCTTGCTGAAAACTTCACGTTTTCATTCCCTCAAAAAGTTTCCGATGCTTTAAGAGACACCCCAATCTTTCTACCCTAAGAATCCTGACCCTTCAAGAGTAGCTATTTTGAGGACAGAAACACCCCTGCGAAAACAAACAGCTTCGTTCCCTCACCCTTCCTACCTTGGGGGATTTGTTAGGGCCGGAATTTTTGGTGGAGATAGTTGGATGAAACCCGCAACCCCGATCCCAACCTGCCCTTATGGCATATCCCTATGTTTTTCCTGGGTATTTTATGGGTCAAAAAATCCCCAAGAATCCCTACAATAAAAAAACCCATCACATACCACAGGAGTGTACCACCCATGAAGAGCCCAAGTTTCTGGAGGCGTAAGCCTTCCAACCTGAGCGGAGCCCGCACCAAGTAACTTGTGGAGGGATGTTTGTGATACCCCTAGCATCCATGGGATGATTGTATATCTACCGTACTACAAATGGTTGATCTTCATGGTTTTCATGTAGGTAAATATACCATAGACATGCAATGATATGGGTTATGACACTAATGAAGGGAATCGGAATAAAATGAATAAACATTAACAAAAACGAACTGAACTGACAGGTCCGCAGCCCTTACTGTTGATGGAAGATATCCGGCGAGAGAACCCACCTGAGATGTATTAATAGTGGGATAACCTACAAACTCTTTAGCCAGATTTCTTCCACTCAGAGTACTGTTGATGGAGGAAATCCGGCTAACCAGTTGAGGTTGGTAGTTTATCCCATTATTTACGAGGTTTTATACATGCCAGGTGGTGCAGGATTTCCCCTAAATACTGTGAAAACTTCATTCGCTGCCAAGAGCATGCGGACAGTTATTGCATGGTGTGAACACATGACCCCACAAAACTTGCTTGGGGAGAAAAAAACAGACTAAATCCCACCTCGTTTAAGTAATATCTGGAAATCGTGTACAATTAAAGACTCATAGGCATTGACATTCACGCTTGTACACTCTGGTACACTAACAATTAGCATTCCAATGGAACGGCTATTGTCTAACTTGTATGTATAATATGGCGCCAATTCTTATGCAGTTAAAAAAACACTCTGCACTTACCATGAAAACAGTATAGACTTAGACATGACGTAGAACTGAATATCTACACATTTGAGGTGCCGTCAAAATATATTACATTTGTCGAGTATGTTTTGAACGGTTATCTTTTGTTTTGAGGGGGGCATATCGCTTTACAAGGTTTGTTGTATCCGGCACCATCCTTAACTTTCATCATGATAAAAGTGTCTAAATTGGTCTAAATTGGCATTTTGACCATGGCTCATATACTTCATGTATCAAAACTCAAAAATAAAACTAGTTGGTCGTTTCAACTTTTGAAAAACTATGCTCGTCAAATTGGATGATTTCCACAATTTTCGGCATGAATATTAAACCATATTCTAGTTGGTGGTTTCAACCCATCTAAAAAATATTATATAGTCAAATTGGAAATCATCCCCAAGTAGGGGTGAACTTGAAAAAAATATTTGAGTTGCCACCAGCCAGTGAAAACATACTCCAAGTTTCACCCCCTGGAAAAGTTGGTCCCCCCGGCTCCATGGCATGGAACATCAAGTAAGTAATAGTATTCTTAAGGGGTGGGTACTGATTCCCCTAATCTTCCCAAAGGCCCTAAGGTTCTCCAATTTTCCCCAGGAATCCCTTAGGGTTCCCCAGTTACCCCCTCCCCCTTGAACACACACACACACCCCTTAAGAACCCTACCATCACGCAACTGGGCAATCTTATCATAAAATCCTTAACCTGAATGTTTCGGCCATGTTGTTGGGTTAACCTGGAATAAGGTTTGATGGTTATCCTGCCTTATTTCTGGTTAAGGATACCTCCAGAAATAAAAACCTGAAATTCGTGGTGAATCAAGCAACTGTTCTTGAAAGTCTTGCAGCTGTCCTGACGACCGCGCTGAAGATCTACGAATCACCTCATCGAAGCGTTGCCTCCGGTCCGATCGGATCGGGGTTTAGGGTGGGTGCGGGTGATACCCCAAAACAACACCTGGAAAACTAACATGACACTGGAAAAACAACCATTTGAAGATGCATCGCGTATTAAAAATGGTGATTTTCCATTATCATGCGAGTTTTCGGGGGGTAACCCTGGAAGTCCTGGGCCATCATTTTTAACATTTTGGAATTGGCTTTTAAAGTAGGTAGATCTTATCCATTTGAATAGTGCAACCAGAATTATTTTTATAGTTTGGATTATGAACCACCATTTTTTTGTAAGGATGTATCATCATCCAAAAGGAACCACCACTTTTTAAATGGTGGTTGACTTCCAAAGAATAGACATAGCAAAAGGTGATGGTATCTACTATTGCTTGCTGTACTATAAGATTCATAAATCTTCATGTTGCCCATCCCCAAAAATTAGTGATATTCTTTAGGCAAATCACTGAAACGTCCTTTGTTTAATCCTGGCTAATTAGTGGGAAATTCAATCACACATTGCTTGTTGTCATCCCCAAAACACCTTGAAGATTTTCGTCTCAAACTTCCAGCAAAAATACATGGTGGTAGGAAAATAGATACATTGGAAGTGTATATGATATATATATATATGTATATATAGAAAACTATATTATACTATATTTACATATTCATGTAGTGCTTCCAACTCTTCCAAACTATTCTACATTCTGCACAGTGTATCATAAACACTTGTATGTCTTTGTGTCTGTATATCCTATAGCCACCAACTTCTCTATCAAGCCTCTATTAATCATTTCATTCACATTTAAACCTTGGCTTTAAGAGGTCGCCGTATCCAACCCATCATTCAAACCCCCCAGGGACCACCACCTCAACGTTGCATCTTGCGCTTCCAGTTTTGTTGTTCCACGTGATCCATCGCTGTTTACGACATGTTCCAAATCCAAAAGGCTCTGGTTGAGAGCAGGCAACTTGGCACGCCTTAAGCTGGAGATGGCCAAAATCCGACCCGGGGGTTGAAACCATCCCCACAGGTTTTACACCACAGTCTGGTGAGTATATAGCAAGATATGTAGAAGAGAAACAAGAAAAAATCTGAAACTAACATTTTCATACCAGGTCATTCAAAAACAAAGCTCCCTGGCCATTCTGGTAACCTTTTTGGGATGGTTACAAAATCTGCGATCCTTTTAAAACGTTGGAAAAGGTGATGATTCCGAGGATCGGAAGCAAAGGGTCACGAGTTTGAATCACCTGGTTTATAAATGGAGCTATATACCGCCCCATAAATGGCCTTATAAATAAATGGGTTTCACTGTTTTTTTTTTCACCCCGAAATCAGTGGAGTTATGGGCCCCTACTGAAATACTGTAACTGGTTTTTGGCCTCGCCTTGTAGGTGTACTTTCTTGTTTATTACCAGCTGTTTTGTGGGACAAGCACCGCATGTTTAAAGGTTTATGACTTAACCCACATTTTCCCTAGTAAATTTCCCAAACCAAATTGGAAAATACAAGTTTTCAAGCTGCCCCCCCCCCCCCCATTTTTTTAGGGATGATGTGGCGGGCCGTTGTTGGGTCCAAGTGTGAATTCCGAAAAGGTGTTGTTGGATTCCAGCCTTCACATGTCTTAACCTTGTTGGAGGATCATCCCAGGACACCCCCATTTATAAGCTATTTAGAACATTCGGAAGGGTAACAACCCTACTACACATCCGGCAATCACCTGGGATGTATCAAACCGGTAAACAGGTGAGATGCAATCTCAATCTTAGCTTGTGACCGCGAGATTCCTAAGGATTTTATATATTCCAGGGGCTGATTTTCAGGTGAACAATGCTCAACTTCAGGGGTTGCAACTCCCCTGGAAACAAAATCTCACCAGTCCCTGTTTTTGTATCACCATTTGAGCCACGAAAAACAAAAACGGCCTTACTTTCCATGAAATACTGGTTGTTAGCTGTGTAGTATACCCTCCAGGGAACTAACACATCCCACCTTTGGAAAAGGAACATCATCTTCACAAGTGTTTTCGGAAGGGATGTGTTAGTTCCCAGGAGGGTAATCCCCTTTTATACCCTACAACAACTAGGGGGCCCCTTTTGTTCATTGCTCAACTGGTTCTTTGGCAGGTTGCAGGTCACTCAAGGAAAGTCCGGCGGTTTGGCAGTAAGCTTCTTTCCTGGATTCAAGAACCCAACATGTGGAACAAAAATCACCTGTGACGCGAGTTCAGTACTCAGGGGTTGTAGATTTAACGCCCTGAATTTGGATCCAGCTTGGTACCATCTGTGGCGGCGGCGAACGTTTCAAAAAACATGTTTTTTGGGGACAAATCTGCAACCCCAAGGTACTCTGTTGGGGAGGCAAAGGTATGAACATTCAGTGATGCTGTGGAAACAAAACAACTCCCTGCCAGGTGATTCATCCAAAGTGACCTGTTGATCCCCCAGCTGATTGCGGTCACTGGATTCACCCTTGAAAACCCGGGTCACGTTGAAACAACATCTCAAAAAGGGCAATTGTTTGCCAGGTGAAAGGGATAGAGGGTGAAATGTACCAAAAATATCCAGTTGGTAAAGGTTTAGGAAAGACGAAAACTCCAAAGGTGTGTTGAAATCAACTTCCTATATATAGGGTGGTGGTCGAACCAACTCGTTTCAGAAAAAAAAAGTACGCACGTCAAATTGGATCATTTCCCAAAGATTGGGTTGAAAATAACAACTGTCTAAAACCACCACCTAGATATATTAGATAGTTATATATAGTTGAATCACTGAACAACACGTGTTTCTATAAAAACATGTTGTGTCAACCTCCAAAGGATCTCGGCTTTGACAATCACAAATTGCAAACAGTGTGGTGCATGTCGGGACTAGCTTAAGGCCAAAAAGCCGCGATCAGTTCACAATGTAAAGCCATGTAAAGCTATGATGTTATCCTCTACAATACAAGGTGGGCCCCTCTTAGTTATAAATGGAGTGAAATAACCCCTATAAATGGCCTTATATATGGGGTTATAACCCTACGGAGTTATAACCCTACTTGCGACTGGAAGGGGCCCACCTTATAGGTGGAGGATAAGAATACACCAACCTGGATTTCGAAACTTTTGGACATTCCTTTCGGGGAGGATCCTGCGATCCTTCCCTCCATATCACGATTGATGTTTTGTCATTTATGACACAAAAAGGAAAATTGATAGCTATCTATAGTTTGTGGTTTCAAGCCATCTGAAAAATATGCTCGTCAAATTGGATCATTTCTCCAAAAAGTGATGAACATTAAAAAAAATGAGTTGCCACCACCTAGCTATCCATGCCATCTTCTTCACAAATTTCACTGTCGGTGCGTCTGTGTCCCATCGCTTCTGTCGGTCCAAGGGTCAAAAGTTCGAGGCGAGGCAGGGTTTTTTCATGCCATAAACTCACCTGACAATCAAGCAATAGAGCCGACCGAGGCGACTGGCGACCACCGTTTTCCTTACCCAAACACGCACTCAATGGGACGATTGTATATTTGACCTACATTTTTAATCATTTTTATGGTTCATTTTTATGGTAAAGTAAATGTATAGGTAAATGTTCCTGAAACGTTTGAGTGGACCTGGGATACTGTTAATGGTTCAGAAATCTGGCAAACTCACCAGTTGAGGTTGGTAGGGAGACCACAGTATTTACCAGTACAACGGGTTCTCTGCATCCAAAAAAGGTGCTTCCGATTTCAGACAATCCACAGTGGGAAGTGGTTGTTTAATTTTTATCAAACAGCAATGTTAAATCGGTTGTTTGGGGGTACCCTTAGATTCTCATGATAATAGAAGGGAGTGGTACACCTTGGAGCCGCGGCTCCAAAGTGTATCCTCCCTGAAACCATTGGAGTCTCCTCTCCGTGTAGAGTCTACCCTAAGAGTCATGGGATCTCAAGACTGGTGGTTTGGAGATCCCAGAACATGGCTATACAGGTTCAAAATGGTTCAAACCCTCTATAGAAGAGTCCAATGATTCTTAGGGTAGTTACATTTATTCTAATTTTAGTGTTTGTTGGATTGTTTTGAGAAGGCTTCTGAAATACGAACTTGTTTGTCATAGTCCCCATGAAAATATTGGCAGTACAACCTACTTATGGTAGTAAACCCCAAATAAATGATCGCTCAATGTGAGAGTAAGGAACACAAAAAAATGATCATTCCTAGTGGATTTCCATTAACCAATATTGGATCACCTGAAACCCATAGAATATGTTCCCTTGCGGTTTTCACCGTGAAATTACCTACATTTACCATACAAATTGACCATTCATGTAGGTAAAATTTTTCCAGGCATTGAGCTCCAAAGGTTCTATTTGGTTGTTTCCTTAAATGGTGGTACCCCCCAAACACCCCAACATGATCATTTTTAGTAAGAAAACCCATGGTTGTTGGGTACCACCATTGTAGGAAACCTCCATTTTTTTGGGGCCCCAAAAAACCATCACCAAACGAATCCCAATTTCAATTTTTTGGCGCCTGGTCCACCGCCTTTTTGGACGGTTTCAGCTTCTGGGCGGAGCAGTCGGGTGACCGCATGGTCCCCCCTTTCAAAGAAAAAACATCACCCCCCCAAAAAAACATATAAAAGAAAAAACTCAAATAGAAAAAAAAACACCTCAAAAACCCATGAAAAAAAAGGGGTGGAAACAAATCATCAACCAGTTGTTAAGTGAAATCATCCTTTTTGAACTGCAATTCTTAAGTGATGATGTTGAGCAAACGTCACAAAAAAAACATATAACAAACCGCAAAAGCCGACCCAAATTTTGGAGGCAACAATTGCACAACCAAAGGTGGCCAAAGGGCTACAATTCAAGAAATGTTTCAACATTTATACCACTCTGGGATTTCTGAAAGAAATAAGTTGCCATTTAGTTTCCAACGAGTTTTGTTTGATGTCAATCAATCTTACGACTCTTAAGATGTTTTTTTTTCAAAAGGTTGCCTTTAACAACGTGATGTTTTTTTCTGAAGTTGTTGATTTTTCTCTCTGATTGGGCTCCATTCCAAATCCTCCGCAAAACTCGGGGTCATTTGAAGCATGCTTGGATGTCACCAACATCAATACAGGAGTACAGTTGACAACTCTATCCTGGTACCCAAGACAATCATTTTCAAATGGATGTTTGGTGAAACACCAACTTTGGAAAGGATATTTCGAGTACCAGGATTACTTTTTGTTGGTGTTGCAATGTTTGTTGGTTGTGGTATTGGGAATTGGCGCCTAAAAACACAATACGAATCCTGAAAATTGTGGGACCCTCACTTAAAAAAGGATTTGAAACTCTATGATGTCTCTCAGAAGATGTTCGCCGGCTAAAGATGTGAAGGCGTACGTGTGTGTGCGTAGTGCGTGGCAACTGCCTGCGTAGGTGTGAGTGTGTGAATGCATGGTGCTGATGCTGTGTAACTAGTCAATTTGGCGGTGCGAACTGTTAGTTTTTGGGAGGGTATCTAAATAACAAATTCCAGCAAAAGCGTTCTCAGTGCCTATGATTTGTGGGTATCTTGAGTCCCTTTCAACAACGCACTTCCGTCAAACATCGACATTTTGGCAGGTCAAAATGTACCAAGGATCGTTGCAAATCTCATGACACGCCTTTTTCTGCTCAGCTATCCACCAGGTGTGCCTGGTGGCATTGGATCAATGGTAGATCAGCTAACAACATGGATATGATATGATGTAATATGTGAATATGTAACATTTATGTAACGATGTATGTACATTCTAAATATATATATATATATGTACATTATCTATGTGTCTATATCAGACCATGATCTAGAGTACCTTGTTGCATGTACGATTTTGTCAGCATAAAATTGTTGCTAGAAACGGCCCGGTATGCAATAGACTGCTTGCTGCTGGATTGAATCTGGCCTTTTATTCATAGAATCATCTGGTGCTACTGCCGCCTACCTGGTAAAATCTGGAGCAGATTCTTCAAACAAACAGTATTAAGTATTAGTTTTCTCAACAGAAATGACGATGACACTGATTTGGATTCTTGTGGGTCATGGTTGAAGGGTGACCAATGACAGTTGCTTACGCATGGGATCCATGTATGGTATACCTACATTTGGTAGATGTTTATGGTAAACGTATAGGTAAACATACATTGATGACATGGGGTATACTAAGAGAAACGAAGTGAATGAATACCAGGCCAAACCAACTTGATGATAATTATTCACCTTGTATAGTGGGTATTTATTGGGTATATCCCCTTTTAAAGGGCTCCTTGGAGGGTTAAACAGCTAGGGTACCATCCCAAGGGTACCAGCATTTTCCCTATGATTTGAGAATGGTTGTGCTTGGCGTACCGTGCATGGTGAATGAACAGCTTATTGAGCCATGAAGCAAAAAAAACACACACAAATCCTATGCCTTTGTATTGGTTGTTCAATAAGGCTTCCCATAATGGGCTGTGGACGCACCCAAAAACTAACATAGCACCTGAAAATATGTCTTCCCAAAAGGAAAGTAGCCTTCCAACCATCAATTTTCAGGTGCTCTGTTAGTTTTAGGGAGCGTAAGGATTCCCATAATGGGTTGCATATATCGAATGATTCCTAATAATCAAAGCTAGTCAGATCCACCGTACGCCATTCAACCAGCCCACCCGGCAAAAATTCACCAGATTTGTCGATAGGTCACAAGCAGGAAAACTCCTGAACTCCACTTGGAATTAGTTTGGAACTTGAAAATCTTTAGAATGACCTAATAAGATTGGTTGTTGATTTCTACATGCCATTGTTGGAAGGGTAGAGATCAGGTTTGTTTCTTTTGAATCAATCGCACCGACTTTAGGAAAAGTAAAGAACCTCAAAACCAAAAAATATCAACGACTTTTGCCACCGGGGATGCGCGTGGAAGAAGTTCATTGAGTTAGTTAGGACCCAGTCATTTCACGAAAATCCCCGAGGTACCGAAAGGATGTAGGAAGAAACTTATCCATGGGCAGCTGCCATACTGAGTTTCCTTGTCTCATTATCCAAGATTGATTTCTTCACACGCAGCAGGATCGGCAACAAGATCATCTCTCACTCACTCACTCACTCACTCACTCACTCACTGCACCCTGTGGCCAACCTCCCAACCCACCACAACTTCATTGTTTTTTTCGACGTGGTGCTGTTTTCCCAGAAGACAAACCCGTTCAAAGCGACAAAGAATGAAGCCCAAGCATGACAAATAAATCAGCAACGGCCTGGACCGGGAAAAAACCAACCAACCACACCCGAGGGGGGTTACCTTTAAAAAACATATGATGGCTTGATGAATAACAGGTTGGTGGCTCAACCCTCACCGTGTTGCTGATTTTCAACCCTCATATTTATTATGAAACATGAACATCCATGGCTCATACCCTGCCATAGCCTAGATAAGAGCCTCATGAAGGAATCTGAACCAAAACATCTGACCGTGAGTCAAACCTGACATTTGTGATGAACAAACTCAACCAACTCTTTAGGGTTTCTTTAAGGAGCGTGGTACTGTTGACGCTTCAGAAATCCGGGATCAACTCAAACCGGTTGAGGTTGGTAGTTGCAATCCTATTATTTACAGAGTTTTAGCACCATCCCAGGTGGTGATCGCCGGATTTCTGAACCATCAACAGCATGTAATAGGATTACCCAATTAGTATCGCTAAATATGTTTCAAAAATCGACACAACCATCAATTTCCCTAAGCATTCCCTAGACACATTTGATAACATTTGGGTGGAACCATGATGAAGCATGGTAAACCAATGGGTTTATCGATTTACCAGCGAAACCCAGCGGCGACAGAAGCAATCCTTCAAGTTCGACGCTTAAGGTCTTCCCGCAAAAATCACTGGCAAGTTCAACTGATTTCGTTTTGTTCCTTGATTTCATAACGAGGCTTGTTGCTTGATATTAGATGAATTCAGGACTTGCACCCTTAAGATAGGAAACTATGTTGATTTTCCCCCCTCAAAACTAACAGTTCTCCCCTAAAAATTGATGGTTGGAAGATGAAATTTCCTCTTGAAATGGTCACTATTCAGGGGACATGTCAATTCTTTGGGGGTAATTCTTGATTTGTACAATGTGACATGTTGATTTCTCCTTTTCTCTCAGAAACCATCCGTGCCACCAACAAAAACCAGCGGATTTAACAATTCATGAAAACGTCACTTTGAATGTGTTTAAAGATCTTCATCGACAAAAATGCCAACAAACTGCTTTTCAACTATATAAAATAACAATCAGAAAAAAGAAGATCAACTTTTGCAAAAGATTCTGCCAACATCTTCTGGAATCCAATAAATTTACAATAAAGTGTGCGAATTGTATTTTGGGTGGTTTTGACGGCCTATTGCACAATCATGTGGCTACATATGGTCAAAAAAAATGTCAATTTTTCTCTACCGCAAAACAACACCACTTTGGATAACCACTAAACAGCTGCTAATTGTTAATTCAGCATGCCAAAGACCAAGAATTGTAGCTGAGAAGCCCCAAGTCCCACGCTGTCTCCCAAGCCAACTGCGAAGTGCGTTGACTAAAAAGATAAAAGGCCTAAGCAGAAACGTAGGAGGAACGCAGGAAAAAAGGTAAGTGAACGCTTTTGAACAGTAAAATCCTATATTGTTGAAACATTCCAGGATTCTTACAATCTACTCTCCTGGATACCAACATATCAAGGGAAAATGCTAGTTCCCTCAAGGGTAGATCTATCAATGAGTACGGTATAGAAGCATACTCACCCAACACCACCAGTTGTTTTTCGTCTCAGCTGATTACGGATTGTCACAGCGATGAAGCAGTTCCAGGTGATCACGGCCGATAGCATCCTGTGGATCAATATATGTAAATTCACTCCCTGGATAGCTACACCAAAGATCAATTTATCAAGAAAACCTTGGAACAAAAACTCAGGTCCTTTGAGGTTAAACTTTCAAGGTTGGTTCCAACAAAAAACTCGCGCAAAATTTTAGAGACGAGTACCAAAGTTTTGCCTAGCATGGTGCCATCAACAGGGGTCATTATATTACCAATCCAAACAATGCATTGAAATAAGGGTAATCCCTGAAAATTCCCATAGATTTGTATTGCTTGATTCCCGCCAAATGGGAAATATAATGACCTCCGATCTATCTAGGCGCCCTAAGTTGAATTGAGGTCCTCTCCGAAAGATACCTTCCGAGAAGAAACGACCCTCAACATAGGGTGAGCGAACCCTGCGTTGAAAATTGTGAACAGCTTAACTTAAAGGTTAAACGGTTAAACGATTAAACATGACATTGGAGGGTCAACAAATTGCATAAAGGAACAATGGGCCAAAGTGATGGCAAATCTTGAGATCACAAAAATAATCAAGAAACAAAACATTCAAATACCTCCTGAGAGTGTTTTAGTAGGTATGTTTTTTGGGTCCAAATACCTTTGAACATTTGCCCAGGAGTGCAATCCAAGTTACCAGATTCATGGGGATCAGCATCATACCAGCCAATAGTGCCATTAAGAGCAAACCATGACTACCATCCAATAGATCTACATGACAAAAACAACAATCAACACCTGAGGCGTCGGGACATAAAGCCACAGTTGTAGGATTCTTAAGGGGGGGTGTTCAAGCAAAAGGGTGCAACAACGGGGAACCCTAAGGATTCGTAGGGGGGATTGGGGAACCTTAGGGAACATTAGGGAAGATTAGGGGAATCACCACTCCCCCGTAAGAATCCTAATTACACAGTGAAATAACATACAGCAGTTTTCAGTTCTTTTTTTTGGCAAAAACCAAACACACAACACCCCCCGGAAAAGAACAAATATCCCCCGAAAACCAACCGGAAACTAGTCTTCCAACCATCATTTTTTCAGGGGACATCTTAGTCTTCGACCGAGTACAAAATGAGTTGGTGGGTCATCAGCCTGGAAGAAATGAGCCATCTGGTGGACAAGAAGAATTCTCAAATCCATATCCCATACTTGTAGCATCCATGGGACTGACTGGTATATTTACCTACATTTACCATACAAATCAACAAAAAACGTAATCAAATGTAGATACATATACCAGAAATACCAGATTGTATGGGTATTTGTTGGAAAACCAGGCATAACTTGAGGTTTTGATTCTACTTCTGAACAAATCATCCCAAGAAACTGTCAAAATAAAAAACCAATCGTTTGGACACTTCAAATCATTCAAATCTGTTTGAACGTTGAAAAACAAAAGATTATGGAACTCTTCTTCCTTCCATTCCAATCTACGTGGCTTTTCGGGTGCACAGATTGGTCAAATGTTGCAATTCTACGAGGGGCTTCTTGCACAACCGACTCGACACACCCACAAGAGGGATCAACACGAATCTCCCGATCGGGAAAATCCAAAAGTGATCCCCCTAAAACGGGACTACTTCAGTAGGGAACACATCTTCCAACCATTGATTTTCCAGTGGATATTTGTTAGTTATTTTCAGGGGAGTATATTTTTGTGAAAATTGACCAGTAATCCAACACAGTTTCCAAACTTGAACTTGTCTTGGTAAGAACGGCAGCCGTTCTGAAAACCACCATTGCTGAGTCCAAATGTACTGGTCTTCAACAAAATACAGGGTGATCAATCACTTCTTGGGCTTCATGTCTGGAGGTAGGTTGGTGGAATATACCTTTTGGATTCCCATTGGCAGGTGGTATGTTCACCACGTTTTTTTCTTTGAAAAAAAAGTCAAGAGACTTTCTTCATCCAGTCGACATCGTGGTTTCCAAGACCATTGCAGCCATCGAGGTGCGATAGTGAGACCTCCGATGTGAGATATGAGATACTTATAGGGTACATTGCCCTGAAGTTGAACAATAGCAACATATACTGGGATGTCCTGCCGGTACTTAGTAACTGGGTGTTTTCACCCCTATATAAGTAGGTTATAAGTCCCTTAAGTAGGTTGTAAACCAAGTTACTAACTAGCTACTAACTTCCATGGACATCCAAGTAGCAACCCCATGCACATCCACAAACCCAAAAGCAGTCGAAAGGATCATCTTCCAACCCAGATTTTTTAGGGTCACCTTAGTGTATGTATGATAGAAACATATGGCTTAACTGGGATTGGACTGGGGATCTTCCCATGAAAGACCTTTATCGCTTGGGTCCATAGAATTCCAGACCACGAAAACCTAAGCCAACCACTTTCAAGACTAGGTGAGAAACGGTGAGTTGGTGACATATGACATCATGATGATTATGATTATGTGATACTACCGATGTTTGATGATGGTTGATGATGCTCATTATTTGCATATACATTTTCTAGTTTTTTGTCATGCAACTATTGACCCAGTCAATCCATCCTGACACCCCCCTATGAATGAATGGCCGAAAAGAAATGGGTCAACATACAACTGGAATTCGAACTCACACCTATACGTAAGTGGAGTTATGGGCCCCCAGTGAAACCCATCTTTTAAGGCCATTTATTACGGGGGGTTATAAGTTATAACACCCCATTTTTAACGACATTTTTGTGCCCATCTTGTAGGCAACCACCCCCCCCCCCCCCCCCCGGAAGGCTCTCTGTCCGGCTGTCCAGCCTGCCCCACCTTCGAAGTGTGGTGGCTCGAGAATCGTCTCCAGGCTCGAAACGTCGGGTGGCTGAAAACTTGGAGAAAGAATCGCCTCAGGTTTTTTTGCCCAACAAAAATCTCAGCTGCACCATGTGGTTTCGGGGTTATTATAGGGTGAACCAACCCTTCCTATTGGTTAGGGAAGATGTTGGTTATGTCTTGGATTTGCTTGTTTGATGCTATGATTTATATGTCTTGGATTTGCTTGTCAACGATGCTTGGAGAAAATTCCAAAAAAATGTTTTCCATATTTTTCAAATGGTGGTGATTGACCATGGTAAAATCCTGAAACAACTCCAAGTAGTCTCAATTTGTTCCAAATAATCGCAATTTCCTGAAATGTCAATGCCCACATCATTTTCTGGTGATTCCTGCTCCGAAACTAGCAGTTGTGTCAGGGTTTTTGGTGGCGAAAACTTGTGGCAGGGCGGTTTCTACACGGACCCGCCGGCTTGAGGTGTGCAGGTTTATTGCTCATTTCCCCGAAATGCGTTGCTCTCTTACTAACGAAAGTATGAAGTAGGAGGAGTAGGAGAGTAGTAGCAGTACTCAGGAGTAGTAGTCTGCTCTTGCCCTTGGCCCTCCAGCCCACCAGCAGCAGTGCTATCACCGCCAGCAGCACCAGCACCACCACCAGTACCAGCACCAGCAGCAGGAGGTGCTGTACCACACTGCCACTGCTGCTACCAGTAGCAGCCCAACCATCTCTGAAAGTCAAGCCACGCTTTGAAAACAGCTCTGTTTCCTCAGGGCCGGTGGTGATCCGCACATCTTCTCTTTGAGGAAATTCCATAGTTTACCCCTGTTGCCTCACAATCAATACCTTTCTCCAACCTAACATACAAGAATTTTGAAGATGAAGTCTAGGAGGGCTGATGTTATCACTTGAATCATCTTGAATCTGCAGTGGGTTTCTTTTGTTTGCCTCCAAGGCACACCATGTCAATAATCTCCATATCCCAAAGTGCAGGGTTCTCCACGTCGAAACGATCTGGCGACTCGGAATCTTCCGTGTCCTGCTATCGGAACATTGAACGGAGTGAGCCGGGTGATGGGGTACTTGGATGTCACCGGAAGTTAGTAAAAGGTTGGTACGTGGGTTGTAACCCCAATATACCACATTTATAGGTAGGTTATAACCCACTTACTAGCCATTTACTAACTTCCTGGGACATCCAAGTAGGATGGGCGGGGAATAAGGCTCCTCATGGATATCTAGGATGAAAATTGTCCACATTGAGCGCAGGACAGTTTTGAATTGCGTTATGCAATGTGAACGTTTGGGCAAATAATGGATTTGGTTGACTCTCAATGTTGTAATTCAGAATGTGGGGAATAGTTTTGACACTACACACTATGAATCCTATCATCAGTCAAAGGTCAAGGAATCAGTTTCATATCACCCATTCATGTAGGTAAATATACCACGACCATGGATCCGTCATGGGAAAAGCTGCTTGAAATTCTTGAAAAAATCCCCGGCCTCGTGATTCGCAGCAAAGGCTTCTGTGTAGATCCTGCGATTCGATTCGCAATGGTTGAAATGGATCCATGGGAAAGGCCAACCCATCTGAAAAATATTAGTCAAATACCAACCAGATTTGATATGGCAAGTCAATCTACAACCTAAACGTATCCCCCCACCCCGGCAATAAGGAATAAGGCCTTAAGGGCTGAACTATTCTATTGGTTTCCCTTAATAAGGCCGGCTATGAAACCCTTACTTCTGAAGGGGGGTTTATGTTAGGGGGGGTTAGGTTGACCATCCATTAAATATATCCAATCCCCGTCCAACTTGTGGGATGCGTCCCTCGTTAACATCAGGAAAATCCGTCTAAGGGTGTAGATTTGATGGGATTTGAATTGATACCTTGTGGAGTACATACAGCAATTTACCAAAGTCATAGGAAATGTGAAAAAATGTGAAAATGGTGTGAGAAAAAAAGTGAGAACATGTGAAAATAGTGAAGAACGAATCTAAACAAAAGGACAAGCAAGTGAAAAAAAGGTGAAACACAAGTAAGGAAGATCAGAAACAACTAAGCAAAACATGGGGAAACAACACTTAGGAAACAATCTGGAAACGTGAGAATCACATGCCATATGTTTCAAAGTATATGTAAACATCACTTTAGTGATACATGAACGAACAAACTAAGCAAACGAGATCAAGTGGGATCAGGTGAGATTCGCTGCAAATACAGTCAAGTGTTGTAGGTTTGCAGCACCTTTTGTTGTACATATTGGGGGTTGTGAGTGGTTGGCAGCGCTCAGTTTTTTTTATCGATTTTCTGAACATGTTTTTTTATTATAAAGGCTGCCAGGTCCTGGTCAGATTTTTCTTAACGTTTCTGACTTTTGTGTCATGTTTTCTCATTTTTTGTTTGGAGGGCCCAACAAACAGCATTTCAATGAAATAACCAAAACCAACTTGGACGTTTAAGTTTCAAGCCGGTCGGTCGACAAATATCAAACAATACACACGACAATTCCGACTGGGAACATGAACAATTCACACTGGGATGTTAATGGTACGTAGTAAATGGATTATAACCCCTGTATAAGTAGGTTGCAAGTCCCGTAAATAGGTGAAATAAACCGATTTACTAACTATAGTCAATAAGTTCCGTAGATTACACATGATTACACCACCCATGTAGCACTCTTAAGATTATATACACCACCCAAGTTAAGAATTATACTCTCAGCCCCTTTGCAACCCCAAAGTCCGCGGCACAAATCATGCCCTTCCTTAACCACAAAACGATGAATTTCTTAATTTCCAGTTCCAAGATGGGATCTGCACTCTCCGCCAACATCGGTTGGAACTGCTCCTTAGGTGAAACTTGGGGGGTTTTCTTTGAGGTCCATCGAACGGAATGAAATTTGGGAATTTCACCCAACAGTGACAGGAGAAGGTCTGTGGGGAGAAACCCACCCCCAAAAAAAACAATTGGAATTGGGAACAAAAATGCCAAAAGTAATGGGATGTTCATTGTTTAAACTGCAATTTTTTCCCGCCAACAATACTGCAAGAGAACTTGGCCAATCCAACTTTTGTTGGGGAATCTATGGTTGAGAGTTCGCGGAATCTCATTGACACTGTCGCCAACAAAAGCAACACCAAGAGTGGCCTGGTTTTTGTTGCTGCACGTCGTTATAGGATGTTTTTTACAAATTGCCAGGGGTTCTTCCATCCCAGGGATGTCATTCAGAGGAAAGTGCCGATCAATAGGGTCTCCAAGACCCTATTGACGCGGGACGGACCCTTGTGGTAGTGGAACGGAATGCACCCAAACTGTTGATGGAAGAAATCCTGCACCAGTTGATGGGTAGTTTATCCATGTTTATCCCAGTATTTACCAGGCTTTTTACATCCCAGGTGGTGCAGGATTTCTTCCATCAACCGTGGGCCACGAGTCATGCATCACACTTCATAACTTCACAGCTGCTCTTGCAAGACCACTCAAGCATCGAAACTCAGGTGTCGCAATCCAACTGGCTAACAAGTGAAGCTAACTTCCAGGACACTGCTAGCATCACAAAAAGCTAAGTAGTACAGTAACTAGTATCAATTGTATCTCAAATAGAAAAACAACATCTATTCACATCTATATAAATCATCTGTACAAAAACTGGACGGTTCACGCCGGGTGACCCACCCCGACTGTCAACCTTTTTGTTGGACCAAACCCAAGGCTCTAAAAACCGCAGAAGATCATGACGTTCTTCGTCAAATCTCTTTTGACCCAACCTCCGCAGCGATGCAAAAATCGACCAGAAAGCCGAAACCCCTTGGCTCACTGGGAAAACAAAAAATGCCGAGAAAGGCCCCAACACAATCCCACATTACACCCCCGAGGTTTAACAGCAAAAACCCCTGAAAATTGGTGGGTGGAAGTCTGCTTTCCTATTGGGAAGGTTACTTTTCAGAGGCTATGTTAAACTTCGGGAGGGTATAAGTAGGGTGAAATAACTCCTCAAGCTGACAATAAACCTTCCAGGATAATTCAATGTAAGTAGCCATAATCAAGCCTGTGGAAAGGAAACATGTTTACCAAAGTCTGGTTCAAAATTCAAACATACAGCTCATCATCCTAGAAAAACTTGATGTCCCCATCTGAACATAAAGATTACCCATTTACCCCACCGTAATCATCTGAAGTAGCAATAGAAATCGACCTTTTGCAAGACGCAATATATCGATCAACACATGGCAAATGTTCGAGCTACATAGCGAGCTATCCTTTGAAGCACCTGAAGGCTATCAATTCAAGATGGGGTCCCTTCAAACATCATTTAAAAACAGTAATTGAGCACAAACAACATAGGACGACATGGCCATGTACCTGGGATGCATAAAACCCTGCAAATAATGGGATGAACGATACCGATACCTATCAACTGGTTGGCCGGATTTCTTCCATCAACAGTATCATACGGTGTACAAAAGGAATCTAGATTCCGGTGCCTGGTGCCTCCCAGAGTCTTGGTTTTTGCCTACTAAAAATACAAAAACTGCAAACCAAAACGCCCTCTACTTCCCCCGGGTCTTGCGTATACAGCTTTGTTTCTTGCATCTGTGTGTGTGTGTGTGTGTGTCCCTTTTGTTTGATTAAAATTCATTTTTGTTTGGGGGGGGTGACTCGGTGTTATCGCACCAAGGAACGCGACATTTTGCCTCACCCATTCTGATAAGATTGCCTTGGTGAAAAACGGCGCAGACGGGTGATTTCATCCGTGACGGGATACATACCATATACAAATAGACCGGCAGTTCAAGATTTATAGATATGCGATGTATGTATCTACATATACATTCACAATATATCTTCAAAAATACAACTTTGTATTACTTTGTATGTATATATACATATTGTATAGGTGTATGTAATTAACTAGTCATATATTGTATAGGGGTATGTAGTTATGCATCTCAGTACTATACATTGTATACGTAAATATATACTATAATGAGACACAGAGAGTGAGAGATTGCCTGGAAGGAGGCACATAGCTCATGGGCCCATAGCATCCTTATTCCTTAAATCCGCCCGCACCATAGCAGCTTAGGTGGTGATCCGATGTCATCGCAGTACTCCAAAGCCTATCAGCTTCCAGAGCACCTTTCTTTGTTACCATTTAGGGTACATAGTCATAGTCACCGGTCGCTTACTTCCAAGTTCACATCTGGATAAATGACAACTTTTGATTCAAAATAAATCCTGAAAATTTTCAGACATCGCCACTGAATTCACTGCAACAACTTATGCACACGGAATTGTTGTTTTTGAAGTGGAGATGATTTTGGGACTTTTTTCAGCCCTGGGCCCCAAATCCCTGGAGTACCATATCATTTTTCTTCAAAATAATCTATCCCTTATGCTCCAATGGGCCCCTTCTGCAGTCGTGGTTGAAAGGAGTGCCGAGCATCACCGAGCCACACAGGGTATTTGGTGGAGTACTACTTGGATGTCCCCAGAACTTAGTAAAAGGATAGTAAGTGGGTGGTAACCCCAATATACCCCATTTATAGGTAGGTTATAACCTACTTATTAACCATTGATCCTAACTTCCTGGGACATTCAAGGAGGGTATATGGAGCTAGATACAAATTCCTCACGGATCATTCTCTTGCAGCTGGATGTATGCTCCTCCACCAGCTCCTCCGATTTTCGCAGGTGTGCTTGAGCTTTGGCCTTAGATTTATCATGGGAAACTGAAGGGGCCAACAGTAACCCCTTAATAAGGCCGCAAAAAAAAGGCCTTATTAATTAGGGGGATGACGGTGGTGAATAAATCCCTAGACTCTACCAAAATCATCCAAGTAGCTCTTAAGGCAAGGTGCTTTAGGTATATTTGGTATGTTTTGGGGGACCCAACTACCTTCTCATCAGGTGTGACTGGGTGTCGAGGGAAAGCCATGGCAGCGCCCAGCCATGAAGCTCCAGAAAAGGGTTTTTGGGGAAGGTTCCTATAGAAAAAGATGAAAATCATGAGCCCCGATTTTTCTTTCTGAAAAAGCACACTTTTTATTACTTACATCCAACTTGAAATATATGAAGTGACCCTAAGTCACCCTAGAAACCTCAACATGGAGTTACTGAAGCAAGTCGTGTGAGCCATGATAGCTATAGTGAGATCATCTATGGCATGGAGTCTGGAGCGACGGCTACTGGAAAGAAATAGGAAAGTTCAACGGTGGGACATGAAATAAGTAGTTGTGATTGCTTCAATGGCCAACAGCCAGCTGGCCTGGAAATTACACTTACAAACATGTTGCCAGTCTTAAGCGTTTCGGAGTAATTCAAGTAATCCAGGTCTAAATGGTCGATACAGAGGCAAATACGATTAAACACGGAACACAAAGATTCTGTTGCTATGTTAGCTAGACCTGTCCTCTCTATTGCAAGATTGAACTAAAAACTCTCTAAGGAAAACACTTGAAAGATGTTTTCCTTCAGATTTCCCCGTTGTAACATGGTGGTTTCGACTACGGTATAGCATGGAACCCATGCTAAACGGCAGCTTCGGTCGTCATGCTTCTGAGGTCATGGGTTTTGGATGATCTTTGGAAGTTTCTGCCTACATTTGGCATAAATTTATGGTAAATAAAGGTACATATTCCATACGTGGAGCATATGGCATATAGATTAGACATCCATTTGTAAACGGGAAATTGCCCATAAGAATCCGCTGAAGTATGAGAAAAAACGTATGGGTTCTACAAAAATTGGGTCTGGGGGTCCCACACCCAATAGAGGAAATCCCTAAAAAAAATCCAAATCCCAAAGATTGATACAAGAGACACCCCTCGTCCACAAACACCGAAAAATATCCCAGCAGAACCGAACCTCTCATCCCTTGTAAAAACAAAAAATACCCACCATAAGAATCATGGGATTTCAAAACTGGTGGTTTGGAGATCCGAAAGAACCCAGTCCCCGACAAACTCCGGGAAAACTTTCTTCACAACTCCAAGTGTCGCTATAGGTGATGACCAGGTACATCAGCTGAACGGTGCATGGCAGTAAAAACAAGGTATCCAAAATCTCCACCACCTTGGAGGTCCCACGGGAGGTCTCACGTGGCCCCCAAAAAGGGTTGTCCCGGGACGGAAGTGATCGGATCAATGGTGATCGGATCAATGGGTTGTTTCACCTACTATATAAATGGAATATATTGGGGTTATAACCCACTTACTAACCGGACATCCAAGTAGTCATATTTTTTGAGGTGCTGATGCAGGTGAACCCAAATAAACAGCTAGTTGGTGGTTGAACCAACCCCTTTTGAAAAATATTGGTCAAAATGGGAATCTTCCCCAAAAAGGGGTGAAAATAAAACATATTTGAAACCACCACCTAGAACTGAACAAGATACCCAATTCAAACAGAAAACCGAAAAAACACGGTGCCTTTTCAACGTAGGTCTTATCTGCATAATCATAATTACGTGAAAGATGACCATCGTTGGATTGTATAGGAAACAACCAGTATTGGTCCGCAATTGTACAATAGAGACAAACAAAAACTGAGAAAACTCACCATAATGCAGTGTTTCATATCTATCAATCATGATCAATTAATCATCACATATTTTCAGTTTCGAGACCTCTAGATTTATATATCAAAAACATGTCATCTGCAGTACTTAAATGAACTTCCAAAAAAGACACCAACATAACTTCATAGAAACATCGCCCAAGCTCTACCGACTCCAAAACCATCCAAGTGGCACAAAAAGTGCGAAACCCAAAGCGTCGATGCACTGAACAACCAGACCTCAATTTTTCGGTTCAGAAAAGTGGGGAATTGACATAGCACAGCACCCTCCAGGAAGTCCACCGCCCCAAAAGAAAGAAAATCGTATTCCAACCTTCCATCCAGTTTCAGGTGCGAACTTGCGCAGTTAGTTTCAAGAAGGGTAAATTTATTGAAGACAAAATGATAAAGAATACAAACACCAACGGTATTTGCTTGATACCAACTATATAGATGACGATACCTGGAACCCAATGTCATTGTCTGCTTTTTATGAATCTTTCAAACATAGGCGAAAATTTATAGAATGAACATAAAGAAAATCATATTGACATGATACATTTCGTTGTATCTTAAGGTATATAGTATATCAACTAGGATGCCATCGCCCCCATCCGTTCCAGTGACAACCAAGATTGCTTACAACATTGTGATGTGATTTTGAAACAAAAAAAGAAAACCCCTGAATCTCTTTTCGTTGGCCACTTGAAGACACACCGATCTGAGTAAAGTACAAATAAAGTACAATATCTTTTGTCAGGGCTATACCCTCAGGTAAACTAATGAATCGCGCACTGGGGAATCCCCATCGCATTCCTGGTATATATATAAACAATACATAACAATACCATCAAAATTGGGCGAATTTTCCAGTCAACTATGTTAGTTTACCGGAGTGTATAACGGCATTTTTTGAGGGGAAATTGCCTCACTAGTTTTTAGAGAGAGGTGTGGTCGTTCTAATTAGCACAAGACCTACTGGTGATGGAAGAAATCCTGCTAACATACCAACCTCAACTGGTTAGCCGGATTTCTGAACCATCAACAGTATCACACCATTTAACACTTAAAACTCCCGGAACCAGAAATCTGCCTGGATCTGGAATATCTTTTATTTCACAAAAGAACTGCCATGCCATTCACTAGCCAGTGTACCTTCTTTTGTCATCCAAAGTCTTGAAGGACCTACAGCTGCTACATTTACGTTACATCATCATGTATCACATATATGATTTCCAGTGTGTCAAAATGTTGTAACCATCTTGCACAATCTGGGGGTTTCCGAAAATAGTGGTATCCCAAAATGGATGGTTTATAATGGAAAACCCTATTAAAATGGATGATTTGGGGGTACCATTGTTTTAGGAAACCCCCATCTTGTCCATCGATCATCCCAAAGATCTTTCTCCATTTTTATGGCAATTCCCAGGCACTGAACCGTAAAAATCGCATCGCGGAAGGTGAGCGCAAGACCACCACACCATGCAATGATAAGGATCAGCCGGGTAAAGTCACAACCTTTAGACATTGGCAAGTTTACTAGTTGGTGGTTGAACCAACCCATCTGAAAAAAATATTAGTCAAATTGGATCATTTCCCCAGGTAGGGGTGAACATAAAGAATATTTGAAACCACCAACTATATAGTTTACCAAACGACATTCGTTTGAGGGGCAGTGATTGTTTTTCTCAATAAGGTGCCAGTTTGCATCCATGAAATGACAAATCCTATTCTTTTCTAGTAGTTTTGCTGGGGAAGGATGTACCTTCCAAACTGTTGCAATGAAAAATTCACTCCAGCCATTGGGAGGTGTGCAAATGTTCATGTTTTTGGTGGGGGAGTTGAACGTAAAAAATTCATGGTAGGGAAGTTTAAAAACTCCCATATTCCAACCATTTGTAGATGTAGCTCCTATTAAAAAAAGGATAATTAGTTGCCAATGTCATGTTAGATTTCAGGGAGGTTTAATTCAAACACCTTTCTCAACAGTATCTCTTCACAGCTACTAAGGGTCGCCGAGCATGAGATGTGTGTGCAAGCATTGTAACGAAGCAGTTCCTAAAAGCCGCATGAAAAAGCAGCATCACATATCCAATATAGGATATATGTGTATGGAATAGTTACCTAGTAATCTACCATAAAAAATCAACCATGCATGTAGGTAAAGATTCCAGTCCTATGGATCCTGAGTATATCAAACCTATTCTGGATGAATGAGCCATGGTCATATCATATCAAAACAAATAAACAAATGGAGTTTCATTATGAACCCTGTTTTTGTTCCAAGTTGAAATGTCGGCCGAATATGTCCAATGGGCCAGTTCTTTGTTCATGTCGAAGTGACTGGTACCTTTTGGAGGGAAACAAACCAACAAAAATGCTTCTGGTTTCGATACTCCACGGCGAACCATGGCTTAGAGGGTTTCCAAACGTCAGCAAGGTTGGCTTGTTGAGGAAACTGCATGTTTTTTCCATGTCATCCTACCCTCTCTGAAACTAACATAGGACCTGAAACACTGGGGTTGGTTCAGATGAGTTTCCTTTTGGGATGCCATCTTTTCAGGCGCTATGTTAGTTTCAGGGAGGGCACCCAATCCAAATGTCCTTTGAGGTACTTAGCACTTGGTGACTTCTATCTGCATAATCTCTGACGTATTCAAATTAAATGGAACGAAGATCATGGTAGTGAATTCAACATTGAAGCGAACTGCGCATACAATATAGATATGTACTCCATGAAGCCACTCCCCAAAATAGGCCTTTTGCCCCAAAAAGAAAGTAGTTCATCTTCCAACTACCAATTTTCAGCGGCGAATAATAGTTGTTAGTTTCAGGGGATTTTGTTACATGCTTCAAAAAAAGCAAATCTATCAAACTTAACTCACCAGGAAAGCCTGCCGTGCTTTCCAAGACACCTTCCCTGACACTTTCCTGCACCAACCGTTGGGATGTATCGCCTGGCGATTCGGGAGGCGACCTTCAAACTTCAACCCAACCGTGGCATATATACCTACAACCCAACCGTGATTATAACCCCTATAAGTGGAGTTTAACCCTACTTATAACTGGTAGGGGCCCACCTTGTATATACCTGGAACCTGTTTGTCCTCTATTTTGGGGTTGTTTCAAGCTCCAAAAGAAGGCCCAAACTCCAATCAAAACAAGGGTCATTTGGGTTCCAGGTATATACGTAGATACCTAGAACCCAACGATCGACCTCTTTTTTGGAGGGTTGACCTTCCAGCCATTTTATGCGTCAAATCTGCCAAAATACGGGGCCCCATTTTGGTTCCATACATTGGGATGCGGGTTCTTTCCCTCCCCGGATGCCAGTCAGCCCAGGATATTGTACTATTGCACCTCTCAATTTGAACAACTTGAATTGTTGATGTTTGGAGGATTCAAGCCAACCAAACCACCACCATTTTGAGGGGAACATCTGCTTCTGCTTAAAAGAATAATGCCCAATTACTTTACCTGTAGTCATGAAGAAATCCGATCTCCAAAAAGATCGTCTCTGAAAGCATCCTAGCCCCAGCTTACAAAATCTCTCCATCTGCAAATATTCCGAGCAACTTGAAAGTAATTGGTACTTTCCAAAACCACTTGCAGAAGGGATTGGAGCATAAGGGAATACTATAATAATGCACATGTTTACCTCTACTCAAACTGAAATTTTCCAGGTCCCACTTGGCCATCGTATGCTCCAACAAAATGTCACCTGGAGTCAGCATTCAGTTGACCAAAAAGTCCAGCTGCGCGCTGTTGCGAAAACATGAGATTTGATTGATTTTGATAGATTGAACTCCTGGTATTCTTGCTTGCACCTTTCTTTTTAGCTTAATGTCAAACATGGCTACAGTACATGTTTTCTATTAATCGGTATACTTCAACCATTTGCTTTAGTCTTTTGTCAACCGTTGAAGTGGCCATTGCTGTGGTCATCATGTCAGTCATTTCGGGAATTTTGTGCCTTCAAAAAAGACGAGTTCATGACATCCTAAGTGCTGGGACAGACTGATTGAACATACAAGTATTAGGGTATGTCACATATGTCTTTAAATTTTGGGGTCCAATTTCCATCAGCAGACAAAGGACATACATAAAAGATACAGAATATGATTTGAGTCGTTCGGAACTTGGAGTTTAAAGCCCCTTACATTGTGACACTGTGCATGCACTGCCGGGGTCCTGGAATCCATGACGGACTATGGTTATGCTGAAAAAACTTGTCCATATTGTCCATCAACCGCATTAAGCAGGATCGTTTTGATTTATCTCCGTTACCCTTCCAAACCATGAGAGGCTTTTCATCTACTCTCGAAGCTCTCACAGGCTCCAAAGCTAAATGGCTGGCGGCGAGGTATGGATCCATGGTCCATGAGGCAAATTTCGATGCATCAAAAAACACCTGGAAGATAAACATGGAACCCAACAACAAAGGTTTGGTTCAGATGTTTGGATCCTTTTCAATTCGGTGATTTTTAGGATCCATCGGTTAAATTTTCAGGGATGTAACCCTAATCTTCAAAAAACATCCTCCAAGTAGTTACTTAGCAGGTGTGAAACTGTTGATGGTTCAGAAATCCTAAACAACCACCTTGGATAGTCATCAAACTATGTAAATAATGGGAGAAACTGCCAACCTCAACTGGTGAACGCCGGAGTTCTGAACCATCAACAGAAGGACCCTTTAAACGTCGAGCCTCACGAGGTGGGGGTCCAAATAATCACAAAAAGGAATGACTGGAAGACTAGGGTTTGGACCAAATACATGATCCCAAAGATGCCATTTCAAATATTTGAAGTTTTTCTTGGTAACATACTGGGCAAATGATAATGATATTTAAAAAACGCGATAACCTAAAGTGTTCGGCTTTCAGGCAGTTCCTTTTGGAAGTAAAGCTAAGGATGTTGTTACGGGACAATTTTTGCTGTCAGCATCGAGGAAGTCACGATACCTACAAATTGAGTGTACAATGGAAAAATCTAGACTCGGCTGAAACTGCAACTTAAAACCACTAAACCGGCAGTTCTAATACGAGTCTGCCTTGCAGATGAAATCCCCCTTTACCATTAAAATTAACCAAATGTCGCGAAATATACAAGACATTGAGTGTCTGGCTGGTCTGGGATAGTTTTTTTTTCTGGTGTGATGTCGCATGACATCCGTATAGTTTGTCCAACTTCCATTTCGGAACTAGTTGATATGGAAAAGGTATCCGGGATAGGTGTAACCTGTGTGTGTTTAACTTATCCTAATCCCAAAGTTTTTTTTTGGTGATTTGAAGGCTGAAACAGTGGCACTGGCGTTACACTCCGACGTGAAGTTGCATTGACGCGATACGGAACAACGTATCCTTTCGATAGCAGCATTTTTTCTTGCCGAATGGATCCTTTACTTAATTTCTTGCAACTAAAAACATGTTTGTTAAGCGTTAAGTTCTTCACTACTTACTATCTGAGAAATCAAAACCTGAAAGAAACAAATCAATCTCCTGTATTGGGATCGTGTTGCAACTTGGTTAAGGTTGGATCAATTTCTTCTTGGAGTCGAAAAATCGTCAGGAAAATCATGGCTGTTGAACCAAGTTGCCCTCCTCAGTTTCCGTAACTAAAAAAACAGAAAAAAATATTCTGCTTCCCTCAGCACTAGATGTATCTGGGCAAATCAGAACAATTCGCAAACCCAAATCAAACATAATCAAACTCTTTTGCGGAGGATTCCTTTCCTAAACCGCGATGCATACCATTTCAGTCGGCTGATTGGTCGGTATGATTTTCCCAGTATCATCATAGCACATCGAAAAGGTATGTCGGTTGCAGCCCGGTGGCAAAGCATTTTCTGCCACTTTAGTACCCCTGATAGCCTTGCAGTTAAAAAAAGGATGGATCATGTAACCTCACATCGATGACGTCTGATATTTCACCCAATAATTTGAAGAAATTTCAGGCGATATTTGGAAGAATGCCTCCTGTTTCCTACCACCTTAAAAACCAGGGCATCTCCTTATCCGGGATCCATTGTTCACCCAAATGGAGCGATTGTTATATCTGTGCTTTCTTAAACTTCCCGGCGGACTGTTTTCCGCGCGTGTAGGTGCATGACTTAATAAAGAACGCCTCTGTTGTGAACAACAGAAAAACGTGGAAATTCTCGTGGTTTTGTAACATTGCAATTTGAGAAATTCTCTAAAATCTGCGCAATTACAGTGGGCAGAAAAAAAGCGTCAGTAAAACACTGTTATTTGCATGGAATTGTAACATGTCCATATTTTTTGGGCCCTGAAAATGGGGTTCGTTTTTTGAGGCGTTTTTCGTTTCGCTGCAGTATCGGCTACATTTTCGTCGCACTTTTTGTCAAGTCTAGCTTCGGAACCTTTTTGCTGTGATCTTGCACAAGTCAAGGCATGAGGCATTTTCATACCTCCATTGCCATTGACGACAATACTTCATGATCACAGCATTGGGGTGTCCTCCGCTTTTGCTGTTGACACTGTTTGGAATGTGTCCCTTAAGCATTATCCATACATTGTCTACCTCTCCTTGCGTTCAAACTCTCCTTTGGAGTGATTGACGCTCCTTTTGAGAAGGCCCGTACATGAAGCAATCTTGTCGTAGCACGGTGCACATTACAGGTTTGGACATGTGTAAAGTATATACCGAATCAGTCCATTCCGTAGCAGTGTGAACACGGGTTACATTACAGGTTTGGACATGTGTAAAGTCTGTACCGAAGCAGTCCATTCCGTAGCAGTGTGAACACGGGTTACATTACAGGTTTGGACATGTGTAAAGTATGTACCGAAGCAGTCCGTTCCGTAGCAGTGTGAACACGGGTTACATTACAGGTTTGGACATGTGTAAAGTATGTACCGAAGCAGTCCATTCCGTAGCAGTGTGAACACGGGTTACATTACAGGTTTGGACATGTGTAAAGTATGTACCGAAGCAGTCCATTCCGTAGCAGTGTGAAAAAGTGCCATTTTACACGTACGGTTTCCAGTCCGTTAGCTTAAACTTGCTGTGTCAGGTTTTTTCCCGCAGATTTTTGGCAACAGGAACTTCAATCTTCAAAGTGTCCAGCTCCAAAATCTATCATTATTTCATTTGTAAAATTACATAAGTCTTAATCAATATACAAGTCAATCTTCATCAAAATAACTCTTGTGTTTTTGGGCCAGTTTATGATGTCTTTTTTTTGCCCGGCTTCTCTGAAAGGTGATGCGACTCAACAAATTGAAGCTACCAAAAAACCACCAGAAATCCCCCCCATTCTTGGGCTTCCCTCACCAGTTGTGCCCATCCATCAGGAAGACGCTCCTCTGCCTCAGATCATTGAGAAGAAATTCTTGCTCTTAGATTGTCCAAGACAGTTACAACACACCCCTGGAGCCCATCATTTTGGCTATCTGTGTTCAAATTTCAGAGGGTACATTCTTCAAAATGGTGGATCTTCCGAAATGTCATGTTAGTTTTCGTTGGGATCACCTGTCCAAGACAGTTACAACACACCCCGATACCGCACACCCGTTCGGCAATCCCCCGGGCCCCAACTATGAAAGGATTCCTGGCCTACAGCCTGTTGGGACAGGTTAGTTAAGGGGTGTGTTCCATTTCGGTGTGTTGAAACAACCTTAGAGATTGAGATATCCTGAAAAAAATTGCCCCTTTAGATGTGCAACAAACCCTAAGGCCTTTCTTGATTGAGCAACCTTCATGAGGCTTCTGGTTTCGTTTGATGACATTCATATTGTTTTCACAAGTTATTGTCACCTGAAAACTCTTTTGTGACAAAAACCATGTGTCTCTTTTTCCCCGCCACTCGTACTTTTTAACAAAAAATATGTCAGGCAACAATTTTTTGAACAGGACCCGTGTTAAGCTCATGTTAAGCTCACATTTCACCCACAGCCATAGGGTTAACTTAAATCTGTATGAACATAACCTTCATCCCAATCGCTTTCTTACCAAATTCACAACTGATCATTGAGTTGGTGTATCACCACTTTCCGTGCAAAAGTTTGGTTGCTGGATGGGTAGGACACGACCTATAGCCTACCGAAAGCAAACCTCTAGCCAACGGATAAGACGATTCGAAATTCCCACTAAAAAAAATGGATGTTTCAACTAATGGTAAATTGGTGGGTTTGGGTGGGTGTCACTTAGTCAATCTTCCTGAAATGTTAAATGTTCCTCCATTTTCATGGGGGTGTTGCTAAAGATCCAACTAATATAGTTCAGAAGGGGCTTAAAGTTTCTTAAAAAATTGTTGTTTCAGGTTTTTTTTCCAGCTTATCTGGCTTTTATATTGTTGTTTAAGAAGATCATTCATCCCGAAATTTGCATCACTGTGGCCACAATGTGCAAAAACAAGATACTGAAATTGCAGTTTACTACCTTATTGGGTGGAATCATAAACAGTTTGATGTCTGCCAGGTTCCCTGCCGCAGAGAAAACCAGGGTTCCCAGACCACCGGATCACCCGACATTACTTCCCGCACCTTCAAAGAGCCGGGGAGTTCAAAAAGGAAAGATTTTTTTTTGTTTTGAGAAAAAAAAAGAGTGGAAACAAAAACGATATTTTGCTTGGCACCAAATATATAGCTGTTATTATTTTGGATGGTGAGCCAAGTTGATTGATATATATACATACATGTCATACAGGTTTGTTTTCGGATGATTGGCACCATATTTACAATATAGGAAGGATGGTTGGAAGGGATTGCTGCTAAGGACAAAGAAGCAAACATCTTAGAAAAATATCAACATGTATGTACAACATACATAGTATGTACAGTAGATATGTAAATATAAAGGTATATATTTACATATATACACCTTTTTTGGAGACCTCTTTCACACGCTTCCCTCAAAAATCAAAGAGACTATGTTGGCTCGAGAAGATCCAATTTCCACTCAGGAACCCCTTTCATATACTCATCTACTCATCGGATTAATATATCCAACTTACTAAGGAGAAGTGTCAAAGCAGAATTGTAAACTTACAATTATCCTTACTGTATATTACATAACCTCAAACATCTTCTACATCTTATGCATTTATACATATATCTATATATACATATTCCCAACAAACGTGCCATATTTGCAGTCACAAATCTAAACTGCCAAACTGAGAATCAAACAAACAATCTTCCTACAGCTGAGCTATCATGTTACAACGACGCTTTCCGACAATTTCCAAAATCGAGGCAAGGTACCCATCGAGACAATGCATCAGCACCATGACCAGCTAATTCAGGTTCGGGTAACCTGCAATGACATTCGACCATGAAATACTGGCTGTTTAATAGGGATCCTTATATATCCTTATAATGGTCTATTATAGTCCCCACATAACTGGATAGTATAATCCTCTGAATACCCTAAACACCCAGGAAGTTTAACATGGAACACAAATATGAAGGGGTTTGAAGATGGTTGTCCTTTCCATATTAGGGGTGAAAATCTCAGCGGGGTGTAGTGACGCAATGATTTCCAACGGGCGAGGGGAGTGACTCGCCTTCTCTTTTATGTCTCAGTGAGGAGGTCTGGTTTGAAGTCAAATACACTCTGGAAGATTAACATGGAACATAAATCATGGAGGTTTGGAAAATCATGTTCCTTTCTAAAAGGGTGATGGCTGTAGGTTCCAGCCGTTAATCTTCCAGGGTGGATCTCCAACACAACCAGATTCGTTCATCATGTCAGAAATCTCTTTGCCATCCAAGTGTAGTAGATTTGCAAAATCAGGATTCCAATAAGTTCCTTTCGAAACATTTTCAAGTATAACGATACATACCCTGCCTGCAACTAACACCAAAAAAGCAACTGAAAATTAATGATTGGAAGATACTTGCCTCAGCCTTTTTTGGGCTCCGGCATATTTTTTTTGGTGCTGCGAACTGTTAAAGCTTCAGGGAGGGTAACAATCCTTGTACATATTGTACATCAACGTCCCAAACACAACTAACAGCTGCAGCTGGAACTACCAAAAATTTCTGCTTTGGGTCGATCTTTCTCCTTTTCCAATCTCAGATTTGCTTGGAAAAGAATGACAACAAAAATCCCCTCTAGTGGTGGTTGAATGGTGATGAATCCCATGGTAAAATGCGTAAAAAATCACCAACTAAACAAACAAACGCCAGGACCTTTTGACCCCAAAACCTTGAAATCCATGAAGGTTTTAGGCCCTAAGACTGTTTTGAAATAACCCCCTCAAGAATCCCAACAATGCAGGAACAGTAGGTTTCCATGGTTTTTTTTCAGGTTCCAAAAGCCGTTCCTTTTCGAGGCGCTCGACGTTTTCCACCAATTCCCGCCTGTCACTGTGCAACTCCGTCGCCCAAGAGAGGCTAACCTTCGGAGGGTTGAGTCACATATGGATACCATGAATTCCTGGTTGAATTTTTTTGAGGATCCTGAAATTCATGGTTTTTTGTTTCATAATGACTTATACTCCTTGTAAAGTAGCTCATGAAATTCATGGTGGTGTATTTCTATTGTGATTTCTGTGTAATCATAATAGTGTATTGTTTGGGTGGTATCATAGAATTAGACCCGAGAATTGCACCTTGTTTTTGTACAAATTGGCCCCCGGATGGAGGTGATAATCCTAATGGATTATTTAAACCAAGCAAGAAAAATCTCTTGAAAACCGATTTGACCCATAGATTTGCCTTGTTGGAACTTGAGCAGTGATGTACTTCACCCTTCTTTGGTTCTTTTTTTGGTATAAATTCCAGATTTCTGAACTATATACTTCATGAGATACACATGTTTGATCCCGTCGTTTAATGGGTCGCATTTTTGTTGATCCCTGCAATTACAATTCCGACAAAGGAAACATCAAAATTTCGTGAGGGGTGGAACCAAAATTGTGATATTGTGCTGAAAAATGGTGCCTGGAAAACGATTTTCCCCTTCAGAAGGCCCCTATTTTTGTTTAGGGAACATTTCAAAAAAGGCTCCCATGGCCTTACAAAGGAGGACAACTTGGAGAAAGATCTCATCCTTCTCCTTCCACAATTTTCAACAAATCAACCCTTGATTCATCTTGATTAATTTCATCTCTCACAAACCTGAACACCAGCCGTTTTAACTGCAAATTGAGCTACCGTGTTATCGCTGAAGGGTCCGCCATCTTCCTGATCCTACCACAAGGCAAACGCTATGGCGGGAAAGGGAAAACACGCTTCCAGCTATTTGTTTGCAGAGGAAAAATCAACGGTTCTAAGAAAATTCCAACATACCCCTGCAACATACCCCAAACACTCAATCAGCTGTTTATGAAGTATTTTTTTACATATTGTTTTGTTTGAGGTACCTGGGGTATGTTCTAAGGGTCTGTTGGAATTTTCTTAGAACGGTTGATTCGTTGGAAACGAAAAAAATCAACCTTGGATATGAGAATCTACTATGGACTATCCCTATACTTGGATTTGCTTGTCAACGATGCTTGGCAAAAGTTCCAAACATATTCTCCCAAAATGGTGGTGAACAATGGTGATTTAATACCATGGCAAAAAAGGCAAAATCTCACCCCTTCAACACATCCAAGTACTACTGTAACATCACTAGTGGAAAGCCTTTTTGGTTGGAGAACCACAAAAAAAGACAAGCAAAAATGCAAAGACCAAATTAAGTATCCTTTCACTGCATCATACAAGGAGCTATTGCCAATTTATGTACAGTAAGTCAATGATCTGAATGAATTTCACCTGTGTTATTCATATGAAATATTAGCATTCTGATATCATTTGTTTGCGAAGATCATTTTTTTTTTGAAAATTTGCGTTACCAGAAATCACAACGTTTTTTTGCATTAACGGAAGCCTTGAAAAAAAAACAAAACAATTGGGGCATTCCAACTTGGCGCCACCTGGAAGCGCTGATTTTTTGCCCCAAATTTGGGGATGTCCCAATATCCCATACCATCCATGGGATGATTGTATATTTACCTACATGCATGGTTGATTTTGATGGTAAATGTATAGGTAAATATAGCATATATACATGGATACTATGGGATATAGATGCCAAGAATCCTTTTGTTACTAAACAGGGGATTGCTACTGGGATCTAACCTCGCCCCAGGAAACAGGATACACTCACTGAAACCAACATAGACATCCCAAAAGGAAGCTAGTATTCCAACATATTCCAACCATCCATTTTAAGGTGCAAGCTCTTAGTTTCAGGGAGGGTAGATCCAAGGTTGATTTCATCCTTCATCAAAAAAAAACAGGACAGTTTTTAAATGCTCAAAGGATCGGACCATGGCGATCACTCCACCCTTTCAAGCACCTCTTAACATACACCACCCATCATTGGTTGTCTTCACTTCATGGTCCAATTTGTGCGTTCAATTTGAACAAATGACGTGGGCACGCAATCCCTCAACGACGCGCCATTCAACAAAAACAACATCCGTAACAAGTGGTCAATTTTTGTTGGTTCTGAATGGGTAATATATTGGATCCGTTCCCATTCACAACTCTTTAGACTGTAAAATTTTTGAATACCAGTGAGCCACTAAAAAAAAACGGCCTTACTTTCCATTGAATCCTGGTTGTTTAATAGGGATCCTTTTTTTCATGGCTTATTGAAATCCCTTTTTTGAATGGCTAGTTCTTCATCCCTTGACAAACTCCGGTGAGAACTACCATGAACTCGGGCTGTGGCCGCCAGGCCTTCTGGTTCTCCACAAGCGGCGTTGCTTTGCCTTTCATTTTTGCGTGTGAGAAAAAGGAGAAAACCCAATGCCAACCCATTCCAGGAAGGCTTTAAGAAGGCCTGATTAGGGGGATGATGGTGGTTAATAAAGCCTAAACATCCAAAATCATCCAAATACCACGTTTTAGTATATTCTTGGGGTCCAAATACCTTCTCAGCAGGTGTTTGGATGTCTAGGGAAAGGGACAAAAAACAATGACATATGAAACAAAATTAGAATATCCGAATTAAAGAGAAATCCCAAAACCAGTCCAAAGATTCTGAAGGGTCTCAAACGGGGGCTGCAAAGTGAGTCTATTCAATTCACACGCGAGGAGTCCAGTCACTTTTAAGGCCTTTCAAGTGCATATCTGTTGGTCTGGGTAGTGGTCATTCTTTGCCATCAACCAAAAGATATCAGGGATACCTGCTTCTTTATCTTAGGGGATTTGTTTCAAATAATCCAGAAATGTTTTTCTTTGGATGTTTTTTTTTTGTGTCGGAAACCAACCAAAACAACTTCAGACCCTTCATGTTGAAACCAGGCCAACATCCGAAACGTTCAATGCACAAATGGATTCTGCTTCAAAACCCAAATCACTGGAATCTACCCTTTTTAATAAAGGTAAACCAACATGGCAACGGTCCAAAAAAAATGGGGGCTGTATTTTTGTTTGTTATTGTTGGTTGTGGTTGTGGATGTGGTTGTGGTTGTTGTTGCAACCATTTTTTTCACTTCCCTAGCTAACTCCCCCCGCGGCCGGTTGTTGAACCTGGTGTTTCCTTGGTGGTCCAACGGCGTCGTTTCGCCACCTGGGGAAACTCAGAAAAAAAACCCACAAGGAGATGGTTTACAAACCAAATGGAGTTGTTTCACCTCTATCAATGGCCGAAAACAAATGATACTTGGATGTCCATGGAAGTGATCGTAACTAGTTAGTAAGTTGGCTTATAACCTACTTAAGGGACTTATAACCTACTTATATAGGGGTGAAATCACCCAGTTTCTAAGTACCATGGACATCCCAGTATAAATGGTTCCCCTCTGGTTTATTTCACCCCGAAAAAAGTGGAGTTATAACCGACCCTATACTTCATACTGTTGATGGAAAAAAATCCTGCACCAGTTGAGGTTGATAGTTTATCTATCCCATTATTTACAAGGTTTCATACATTCCAGGTGGTGCAGGATTTCTTCCATCAACAGAATTTGTACCTACATTTACCAAAAAAAATCAACCAAAACGTAGGTACGGTAAAATATACCATACATTGAAGTGTGTCTAGGAGGGGGAGGAGTTTCCTTTTTGTTCGAAAGGTGCAAAAGCTCAGGGTTAAAAATCTTCGTGCCGGAAGCGGCTCCATAGAGAAGTTGGATGGAGGGAATTTTTGTGACCAACTTTTTCATCAACAAATGATACAACATGTTGCTAAATTTCATAAGGTAGAATTTTTTAAGAACAAGTTTGTTTCAGAATGGGACTGAAACTTTTCAGGTAGGTGATTAGTGTTGAACTGGTGCTGGAGGAGTATGTCATGTTTTTTTATTGATCCTTCACCCAGAAAAACAACAAACATGGAATTCAGGGAACATGTCCTTTTCTTCCAAGCATCTTTGGGTCAGTCGCCTTATATTGACAACTGGAAGCTTTGTTCCTAAGACATAGGTAAAAGGGGGTAACCTAACGCCACAGGTGTGTGTGAAATGGCCAATTCTGAGACAAACAACCATTCGGTAGGGCGAGCCACCGAAACAAAGCGTATGCTGCCAGCAGCTTAAAGATTGGTTGTAAATGGAGTTATAAGCTATAACCCCTGTAAATGGCCGAAAATAAATTGGCACCACTGGGGTGGAGTAACCCCTATAAGCGGAGTTGAGTTATTTCGGCCTACTTATACCTTGTATATACCAGGAACCTGTGAATGTTCTCTATTTTGGTGGTTGTTTCACCTTTCAAAAAAGAACGAAAATGGTCTTCTTGGGGTTCCAGGAGGTCACAGGTATAATATATGCGTAGCTTAGTTTGAATTGATTGGAAAAGGTGACCAGAATATTCCCCAAATAAGGAATTATTGTTGAGTTGCCATATAGCAAGCAAAAGAGTCAAATTTAACAAATTCAGGTACACCCCTGAAAACTATCATGACATTGGAAAATCCCCATTTTCAATAGGAAATACATCTTCAAAGGGTGGATGTTCCAGCCTGTCATATTAGTTTTCGAGGGGTACAAACTCAGCCTTCAAAAATCCAGGATGGTGAAATATCCCTCAACCTCCCTTACCATCAATGGTTGTTTCTGGTTCCCTTAATAGGTGGGATCGGTGATATATAATCCCCCAATTGGCAGTATATACCACTTATATAAGGGGAACCAGAAAAACCCCACTGATACCAGCCCTCGTTTCTTTCTAAAACACACGGCCTTTCTTTCCTCCTTGGCCCGAAAGATGCTGGACAATAAGTTGGACACCTGGTAAGCCGAAACCAGGGCAAGGACGACTGGCAAAGTCAACCTACACCCCCGGCCCACGCCACGTAGCCGAATCCAGAAAGAGCCGGCCTTATGACCTTCATTGGTTTCCCTTAGTAAGGCCGGCTATGAAACCCTTATTTCTGGGGGGGGGGCGGGTATTTTTGGGGAGAAGGGTAGGTTGACCCAGCCATGAGGGCAAGGATGGATGGCTCCTTGCAGAGTATATCTTCAACAATGGCCTGGTAGAACGCAGCAGTCATTGAATTACACGAATCTTAGAGATGCATTTTGTTTTTGGATCATCTTAAGTGATATTTCCGGGTTGGTCATATATATATATATATATAT
>DF242375.1:0-49197 GCA_000507305.1 Breviolum minutum Mf 1.05b.01 | reverse complement strand
GTTGTTGTTGTCGTTGTCGTTGTCGTTGTCGTTGTTGTTGTTGTTGTTGTTGTTGTTGTTGTTGTTGTTGTTGTTGTTGTTGTTGTTGTTGTTGATGTCGATCACAATGACTGTGATTGTGATTGTGATGATGAAGAGGAAGCAGGAGGAGGAGAAGAAGAAGGAGGAGTACGAGGAGGAGGAGGAGGAGACAAGAAGAGAAGCGGAGAAGAAGAGAAGAAGGAGAAGGAGGAGAAGAAGAAGAAGAAGACAAAGGAGAAGAAGAAAGAGGTCCCGTCGTCCTCGTCGTGGTGTGGTGTATTTTGCTGACTGAGGATTGCGGTGCAGAAATCCAGGATACCCGCGCCTCTTGGCTGCAACAAAATCTGCAGCTCACGTACGTTCTGTTGTGTAAACTTGTTGTGAAAAGACGAACGCAGTGAACATCGAATGATCTCAGGATGTCCAGGTTGCTCCAACAATGGAATGGTGACCCGGATGACTGAGCCGTGAAGCCAGACTGGGACAGGTCTTTGTATCCAATGCCCCCTGGCTGGGTGAGCCGATCAATGGCTGGATCCATGGATGCGGGACCTCGGAGCCTAAAACTCTAGCTGGAACGAGTGATGAAAAGGGGCGTGCTGGGTCGCCCGTTTGGGCAACTTACCATGAGACTACCTTCGCATCCATCTTCGTGTTGCACTGCGATGGCGAGTGGCCTGCCCGATCTGTTTCATATTTGATCAGTACTGCGGCCCATCACCTCTGACAGTGAGAAACGACAGGGCAGTGCCAATTTGCAGTCCTGCTTGTCTACCCTCGAAGACTCGTGATAGATTCCAGCCTTGAGAGCATGCAGGAAAACGTGGGCAGTGCGATTGAAAAAAAGGAGTGCCAGCGACCATTGTTAAAAACAAATTTCAAATTTTGTTCGAAAAGCAAACATCAGAACGTCAATTGGTAGCATGGGCATTTGACTTGGCCAGGCTTTTGCACTTTGGCAGCATGTGCTGCTACCAAGGCGTGTTTCAAGATGGGTTGGAAGGCTGTAAAGTTTGTTCCTGGCAACATTTGCCAGGCCATCCCAAAGATTTGAGATGATTTAGCGGGCTGACAGTGCTGTGTGCATGCTTCTGAATTTTCTTTGCTCAGGGTGTTCTGCCGCGATGAACTGCGCGCACGGATTTTGCTGGTTGGGTCAAGCTAGCTCAAAGCTGAGCAACGTGGTAGAAGCAGTTCTCAAAAGTGGATGCCGCTCATGGACAACTGCGTTTGGCTACGTAATTATATATACGTACAATATCTAAAGATTAATAATATACAGTATACTACTCGAAGAAAGACAGGACGCAGCGAGAAACTCGTGCAAGCTGCAAGTTAGTCTAGGGTGTAGAATTGGAAAGAAGACTTTCAGCTTCTAGACTAGCAGCTGTATAATCAGGATCATTCCGTTTGCT
Organism: Breviolum minutum Mf 1.05b.01; assembly: GCA_000507305.1. Lineage (NCBI taxonomy): Eukaryota > Dinophyceae > Suessiales > Symbiodiniaceae > Breviolum > Breviolum minutum. The sequence goes on along the minus strand of DF242375.1, from coordinate 47,761 downwards.
TCCAACACATAGGGTCACATAGTTGTGGCTTGAAGATGTCTTTCACACAGGTCTTTGAGGCCTGTCTTCACTGGGCTGTTGACGCCTTCTCCACATGTTTGCTCCCACAGTTCATGATATGCTGCGTGGCAACAATGATGCAGACCGTACAGTCTATGTAGGATATGGTACATCTCTCCTCGCGGAGCCAATGCTGCAACCTTTGAACACGATGACCGACCCAGCATTTCTTGCGCGTAGCCTTTTGATCCAGCATTGAACTTGTCCATTCTGTTGAAACCAGTTGAAATTGAGCACGGAAGCTGGAAGCAAAGCGATGTCAGACATTATAAATGCATTCAGAACCCATCTCTTTTGTTCCATTCTTGGAGTAGCACAGCTGATCATTCAAGAGTTGGAGTTTCTTAAGTACAGTGCCTGGAAATGCCTGGAACATGTGAATCTAATCTTGGCCTTTGAATATCTTGGAACTTCTGCATGCATACAGTATTTTGCAGTGCTTTACCCATTTTTTCGTTTTTCCACAACCATGCAATGGTGGAAACCGATGAAGCGAGCTGCCGAACTTTTGCGAAACATTTAAGAAAGGCCATGGCTTCTGAATGCCTTTGATACCTTGTTCAACTCTTTGCCCACGTTGTTTGTGCATTCGATACATTTTGATACATCGGCATCATTTTTGGCATTTCGATTTGGAGGTCATACACTTGCCGTTGGAATACGATGCTGAGCCCTGAGCCTCGACCCTTCATGTATTCCTGCTGCCCTACGGTCCTCATTGCCTGTACCGCTCACATGACAGCTGCAATTTGCTAGAAACGACTTTTTTCTATGTAGACCAACTGTAAATATGTAGATGATAGTGGATTTATAAGTGAAAAGTTAACTCATTTTCAACATCGTTCATGAGTCACACAATGCATTTGACTTCACTTTTGATAGCGCAACTGTACGGTCATTGCAAGAATGGAAGAGGGCTGCTTCTCAGGTCTTCCCAGAGGATGAGGCAAAGTCTACTCACTGATTTGCTAAGCATATCATGCATCAGGTCCTGATGATTACGATCCGTCCAGTTTTCTTGCCATCAAGCTTTGCACAGACTCATTTCTCCCATGGATCATAAACCTGGATTGATTTGTTTTGCAGTTCCATGATTTGGTGTTCCTGTTGTCAGAGTGCGACTTTCACGATGTACTAGATGATACACAAATGATAAGTTCCCATATAAAAATAAATGTTTCAAACCGTTTGGGTCTGCAGAAGAAGAGTGTTTCCTCTCAAATATCGAAGTCCGTGTGGCTTTGGAACATCTTGTTCAGAGCCGGCATAGTTCACCCGTTCACTGCAGACTTAATCCTGATATTTTCGTTTTCGTGATGACAGGGACAGGGCTGTTTAGCTCCATTTGCGTTGTAGCCGAATCCACGTCAAATTTGCAGGTTCTTCCGCCAGTCTTTGCTTCGACCAGTAAGACATCTGAGCAAGTTGGAAGGCTTCATGTTGTGAACGACACATTTGAGGAAAGGAACGTGCAAAATCTAAATGAGAAAGGAACCCAGAGACTCAGACCGTCACGCATTGTGGTCCAATCTGTCAGTGTGAAATATGTATGTGCTTATGTGAAATTTATGTGCCTGTCATTTTTGGCCAGGTTACCAGAAGGAACCATTCAGGGGTACCCAGCAGGCATCCTGCCTTGCATTCCAGAATTTCATTGTTCAGACTTTCAAAAGTGGGAAGTGAGTGTTGTAAGAGAGAATGAATTTTCAAAAACAGGGTGCTTGTTCAGTGATGCCGTTTTTGACTTATTTAGGCGAATGGCTCCATGTTTCTGGACAAGAAGTTGCACGATTGAAGGCAATGAAGTCGCTGCCGCAAAATTGCATGAGTTTACCCCTGACGTTCCAAACGAGAAGACATTGTAAAAACGTGAAGGCACCTTTCTAAACTCTACGCCCAAGCAAGACGTTTGTAAGATCCGCAAGACAAAGATGACAAAGCGAGCCCTGATGAGATACAATACTAAATTGAGTTGTTGCACTCAGTATTGTGGGATTAGGGTAGCATCCCTCTGAGAGTATGACAAACTTCTTCAATTGGCATGGCGGGGACACGGACATCAAGGCTTTTTACCAGTTTTGTTGTGTTTCCACCAGGGACAGGGTTTGCTAGATGGTGACTTTGAAGATGGATGGGTGCTAGCCTTACACTGTCCGCTGAGCATGCCAGAAATTTTCCACCCGCTGTGGTCTACAGAGTTCTATACAGATTGCTCATCCGGCTTGTAGTGTCTAAGGTATGCCTTGAACAAAGTGTAAGCCCGGTCCACATCCGAGCCCGGTCCGATGCATCTTCAAAGCATCCACAAGTGGAAACGAAAATTTAATCACTTATGCTAGTTGTGCGTTTGTACTCTTGGACTGTAGTCGGGCAATGCGGAAATAGGATTGTACCAACAAATGGCAATGCCTTGAACAAGTATTGAAAAATCGTTAAGGCTGAAGGACCTCGAGTACTTCCACGTATATCACTTAGCACCTGTCCTCCTGGTAGACTTGAAAGGTCGTTGTGCCTTCTGTAATTTGTTTGCCACACTTTTTTCGAATTCAGGATGGGCACAGATCGAGATTGAATTGGTCTTCCTAGAAGCGTCCTGGCAATTTGTTTAGAAAGCAGCTATTTCGGATGCGTGATGTATTGATCCGTTGTATTCACAGGTCCAACAATTTGCTCCATGCTGCGTGACAGGCGCTTGAATTTTCCTGGTCCGGCATCGCTGGGGAATTTGTCACCTACACAGTGCAGTGGAGGCAGCCTGGTTTGTACAGACAATTCTTCCTGGATTGGGTGACGTCTTGATGACCCGACTTTTTGTTGCAACATCCGAAGTGTTGCCACATGTTCGCAGCTTTCGGTGATTAATGGCGATTATATAGTTATTCCGAAAAAAGAGTCGCTTAGATTTGAGGTGCTTGTTTGGTCATCTGATGTGTGCACTTCCAGTGGTTTGCGCAATGGGTCGATGTTTCAGATAATTAGAGTAGACTTCATGGCAGGGAGGGATCTTACTGCAACCGTAGGTGTGTTCAAACCTGAGGTGAAAGGCAACAAATAGTTGACATGATTGAACATGATGTTTTGTAGGATTGCCCCGTAGCAGGTGGCTGAAAGCAGAGTCTGACAAATGTTTGGAGTAGCAAAGGAGTGTAGGAGAAAGATGTGGTAGAGGAGTGTCCAAGCAAGTGGTTAAATTCTACAGACATGACTATTGGCGAAGTGTGAGTAGAAGCGCAGTATATAGAAGGCTGTGTTAAGCGTTGGAGAGACTTTGGGAAAATGGGGAGAAATGCGGTGAGTAGGAGAGTAGGGCATGGTAGTAGGTTGTAGGAAAGTTCTTCACCTTAGACAGAGGAGTGTCGGGGAAGAGTCCTGAGAGGAGACACTAGGCAGGAGCTGAAGCGTATTTTAAGATATTTTAAACTAGTAAATATGTAATGCATATATTGGGCAGTTTCCAAAAAGGTATAGTAAGACAAAATAGATCAACACATATCAACACGACATTTGAGTGCCGTTGGCATGCTTTTTCCTTTTCTTTGAGTAGCGGGCCCCCAACTAAATGCAGTAGTACTGCAAGGCAGCGCAAGGTTTGCGCAAGGTTTTGATAGTTCAGCTAGGCCGGTGCCAGAAACCGGAGAGCAGATGATTTTGGCAAACCAGGGGCAGAATCGTGCGCAAGCTTCGCGCAAGCTAATTCGCAAGCTCGGCCTTCCAGAGCCACCACTTGCCCATGCGACACCACATGTCCTTTTTGACTCTCATCACTACTCTACTCTAAGCTACTCTTCTCTGGGCAGCTACTCTTCTTTCCTTTTCTTCACCTGCCTCAGACAGTTCAACCTCATGTAGCTTCAGATGAAAAGTGCACCGCGCAAGCGACATTTATTGTTTGTGACATTTAAGAAGATTTGTTTATCATTTTATCTGGATGAGACACATGCATCAGAAATGAATTGAACAAGAAGCGGGCCCCCATCAGAATGTGCCAAACGATCGATTCTGGGAAAAGACATTTCGGACAATAATATACGTGCTGGGCGAGAAGACTGTTTTAGAAGAGCGTAGTCTAGTCGGAGTGCACACGAAAGGTAATTTCTCACAATTGTTGACACAGAAAGTTTAGGAAGACTGTGCTATGATGTAACGTATACATACTCGCTCTCAAGTTCTCAGCAGCTTCTAACTGTCATTTCTTCAACTGAGCGTGGCACGCGAATGCTTTTACTGCTACATCTTCAGCCTCTTTCGGTGCTGTTGCGCTGAATGAGTATAAAGTATAAGTATGGTCACCGACAGAATTACAACATTTCCCACTGGATTAAAAGAACTTTCTATAATTCCCTTTTCCTTTCTACAATTCCCCATTCCTGCATTTTATGGGGAAAACCCATGATTTGGACTTTCTATAATTAGTTGGGTAAAAAATGGTCTGAATTTTCTATAATTAATTTTGTTGTCGATTCAAAAGAATTCCATTTCAAAACTTTAATTATAGAAAGTATTTTACCCGGGCATGGGAAAATACCCGGGCACCAAAAGCCCACTTTTATTATTTTCTTCCCACTTGCGGATTGTCCGGGAAAACCCGGGCATTTTCCCACTTTTTTTTCTTCTATAATTCTGTCGGGGGCTGTAATCGACCTGTGAATCTTCTGTCTCTTGGCAGGAAATCTGAACATAGCGATGGCGATGAGCACAGCGGTGAGCACGTCACTGATGTGGAGGTGAGCAGATCTTCGCACTGCAGCCGCGTAAATTTGTCAATTTGTTAGATCAAACTTTGTGCTTTTCATGACTGCGACCAAACAAAGTTCTACGGCTCATGCTAAACAAGTGAAGACGGCACGCTTGAGTTAGTTGGTCTTGAAAAAACTTGGGGTCCAGAGTCATTTTTAGCAAGGACAGATAGGACTATTTGGTGATGTTCAGCAAGGCATAGCAGTAGCACTATATAGATTTTTTTTTTCAAAGGACCATGCTTATCGTAGTCTGTGTAGTCTGTAGCTACATGCTTTCTAAAAGATGACAACGCGAGCTGTCGTATCTCAGGAGCCTGCCGAGCCTACCGATGAGAACAGCTCTCCAGTAGATTGCGAGCAAGACTGCCCCCAGGATTGCTGCTATATTCCGTGAAGCCAAGTTTCCGTTGAGCAGCGTTTACTTGAAGCATCAACAGGACACCATCAAGAAATCTGGTGCAATCGAGTCCTATGCCCAGATGTCATGGCTGACACTTGATGGTGCTGATGCACATTGATTCCAAAGTTGCAAGGACAATCCAAGCGATTAAGGTGCACATCCACAAGAGGCTTAATACATGGCCTACCACAGGCATCGACTATTGAGGCAGGAGGTTAAACTTCAGCCCAGAAATTTACTTGCCGCAGGTCTAGTCGTTGGCTCTTTTACATTCTTCGTCTTCTATCTTTGATCAGGTTCGAGTGATAGCTGCTGTGACTGGTCCAGAGATCGACTTCAACGAGCTCGAGATCGTTGGCTCTTGGACCTTCAGTTGACATCAGTGCTTGTTTGTACCATCAGGCTTCAAGTAGGTCCTGTAGGAAACAAGGATTCGTGTCCAGCTCTGCATATGGTTGACTTTGAGTCAAGCGATATGAAGATGCAAAAGCGTCAGTTTAAACTACCCCCTATTAGCCTCCAGGGTCAAGAAGAAACTCATCCGCATGCATTGCTACGTGTCTGTCTTAATTCAATTTACTGTACTCCTTATTGGTTGGCAAAGATTGTCTTCACCCGTGAGGACCCAGCTGTGCACAGGGTCTCCCTCACCAGATGAGGATGTGGAGGTTCGTCCTACATCGACCCCCTGGTGCACAGGGAAGGATCCGTTGCGACTCTTGAGCCCAGGCTCTCGGTGATCGAGATTTATTGGGAGGACCTTGACCGACCTCGATCCTTTGTTTAGAGTTTTTGATCGATAGCGGCTAAGCCTTCTGTTTACTCATCGAGGATACCGTGGTGGCTGCTTAGTGTCTCTGTGCCGAGGACATCGATCTCAGTCTGATTGCTTTTCAATTCTGGCTGTGTAGATTTAGCATTGAAAGACTGGATCTTGCAAGAATGTGAAGAGGCTACCTTGCGGCTCCTTTGCAGTCTCCACATCCTGAAAGATGCCGTCGCTGTGGCAACAGTTATGAGGATTACAAAATCTGACTAAACAGACAAAACTGCCAAACTGACAAGACCTCAGTCAGTGGTGCGTGCAAAATTGTGAAGGGCAGGTCAAGACCTGGTGGTCAAGAAAGTGCTGCAACATAACTTAACCATTCATTTCGCTGGAAATTTCACAAGGAGTGAGGTAACATTAGGATATAATGTAAGTATATATATCATGTGATATTGTGAGGCTTTCGAACCTTTTTTTGTGCCATGAGTGAATCTGGCAGGAGCATCTAGAACTTGAAGACCAGGCACCTAAGGAGAAGATGATGAAGACGATTTATTTTTTTCTCCTTACAATGTGAGCGACCATAGAGCAGACTCTCACCCCTGCGGAGTATATATTGGATACTGGATACAAGACTGCAGAAACAGCTTCATTCAATGTAGATACACATGTCCAGAACTGGTGCTGAAGGCAGAGTTCCAACATTTGCGACTTTTTGCCAGACTCCAATAAACAAAATGTCCGCCTCAGACTGGCGGAGCTAGCACAATCCCAAAGGACATAGCCGAAAACAATGAAGCAGCTGATGCCGGAGGTCAGATTCTGAGAATTGTGCATGACTTGATGATTTGAGTATTGTGTTTGGCATTTTCATGCTTTTTCAATCTTTTCATACTTTTCCTTGCTTAGGCGCAAAGGCATCGCAGGAGACGACGGTGTTTGGTCTGGCGCACGTGGCATTGTTTCGCATGTGTAGTCGAAACAATGGACCCCTGCACTCACTGCTTGGATGCCTTTTCTAGGAGTCATCGCGTATTGAAGAGGACTGAGCACTTGCAGTGTTCATCATGCACATCAAAGATTCTAATGTCTAATGGGTTCTAGTTAGTGCACTGAAAGAGCTTGCAAAGGGTTTGGGTAGAGAATTAGATCCAGAAGTCCTGCATACGCTGAAAGAGAAGTCAAATATAATGGATTGCTCCGGAGGACACGGGTGATCCAGATGATTTGGATGATCCTGACAATGCCGATGATGCAAACGATGCGGATGATGCAGACGATGCAGCTGACGCCGGAGGTCAGATTCTGAGAATTGTGCATGACTTGATGATTTGAGTATTTTGTTTGGCATTTTCATGCTTTTTCAATCTTTTCATACTTTTCCTTGCTTAGGCGCAAAGGCATCGCAGGAGACGACGGTGTTTGGTCTGGCGCACGTGGCATTGTTTCGGATGTGTAGTCGAAACAATGGACCCCTGCACTCACTGCTTGGATGCCTTTTCTAGGAGTCATCGCGTATTGAAGAGGACTGAGCACTTGCAGTGTTCATCATGCACATCAAAGATTCTAATGTCTAATGGGTTCTAGTTAGTGCACTGAAAGAGCTTGCAAAGGGTTTGGGTAGAGAATTAGATCCAGAAGTCCTGCATACGCTGAAAGAGAAGTCAAATATAATGGATTGCTCCGGAGGACACGGGTGATCCAGATGATTTGGATGATCCTGACAATGCCGATGATGCAAACGATGCGGATGATGCAGACGATGCAGCTGACGCCGGAGGTCAGATTCTGAGAATTGTGCATGACTTGATGATTTGAGTATTTTGTTTGGCATTTTCATGCTTTTTCAATCTTTTCATACTTTTCCTTGCTTAGGCGCAAAGGCATCGCAGGAGACGACGGTGTTTGGTCTGGCGCACGTGGCATTGTTTCGGATGTGTAGTCGAAACAATGGACCCCTGCACTCACTGCTTGGATGCCTTTTCTAGGAGTCATCGCGTATTGAAGAGGACTGAGCACTTGCAGTGTTCATCATGCACATCAAAGATTCTAATGTCTAATGGGTTCTAGTTAGTGCACTGAAAGAGCTTGCAAAGGGTTTGGGTAGAGAATTAGATCCAGAAGTCCTGCATACGCTGAAAGAGAAGTCAAATATAATGGATTGCTCCGGAGGACATGGGTGATCCAGATGATTTGGATGATCCTGACAATGCCGATGATGCAAACGATGCGGATGATGCAGACGATGCAGCTGACGCCGGAGGTCAGATTCTGAGAATTGTGCATGACTTGATGATTTGAGTATTTTGTTTGGCATTTTCATGCTTTTTCAATCTTTTCATACTTTTCCTTGCTTAGGCGCAAAGGCATCGCAGGAGACGACGGTGTTTGGTCTGGCGCACGTGGCATTGTTTCGGATGTGTAGTCGACACAATGGACCCCTTCACTCACTGCTCGCCAGGACGCACAGCACTATGAAGAGGTGGCAAAGGATTGCAGGCAGGAGACTAGGTTACAGATTACATGCTGTTTTGTGGCCGCTTGAGTAGCTTTGGCTGTTTCACTTGGGTGATGCTTAGGTCGGTTCTCAGTGAACCCCTGGTGTTCAGTGTGGGCGAGATGCAAGCCCCTCTGAGAGACATTCCACGGGCAGATGCCAGCATTGTTCCGCCAGCTTTGTTTAGTTTTGCCGGATGCTTTGCTTTAGGGAAGGACTACAGAGTAGAACAGACAGAAAATGCAACCAAAGACGTGCAAGAGTAGTTTTCTTGCAAAGAGGGTTGTGATGATCAACTCGCCACACAACCTGCAGCACGCGGTGCTACTGAGTACTGGTAGGTGGCTGTATATCAAAACACGATGCACCTTTTTCGTCGCCTTTTTGACCACTTCATTTCCAGCTTTCGGTTGCGAATCAAGATCCGTCACAGACATACACTCACACGCACACGCACACAGAGCTCGGCGTGTCCTTCAGGATTTCGCGTTTGAACATTTCAACATTTCAGAAGATTCACATTTGCAGGTTTTGGTTGTTGCTTGCCAGGTCGGGCACCTCTCTCCGGGGTCTTCGCTACAAGGCTATCCTGCTCACGACTGGATCAAAATCGAGTCAGTACCTGGCTGAGTTTGGAGTGCAATTCAAAGATTCAAAGCAGGGCAAGTCACAGGTGATGAATGCATGACAGTTGGAAGACTAAATTTATTGGCCAAGGCTGCTGAACACCCAGAAGTCGCAGCCAGATGGGTTCTCCCTCCCTCCCGCCTTGCCTCTTCTACAATTGGTGGGCTTTGTTGCCGGAGGGCAGATGTTTCGGGGATATCCGGGACGGATAGCCATTATATCCATGAGAGGCGTGAAATTGTTTGCATGTCTTGGCACATCAGTTTCTTGTTGTTGTTGTTGTTGTTGTTGTTGTTGTTGTTGTTGTTGTTGTTGTTGTTGTTGTTGTTGTTGTTGTTGTTGTTGTTGTCGTTGTCGTTGTCGTTGTCGTCGTGGTTGTTGTCGTTGTCGTTGTTGCTGTTCCAGTTGCATTTGTTTTCATGCATGCCACGGTGGTTGCATGGTTGTGGAAGCCCTTGGAAGTCGTATCATTATGGTTCCGACATGGACAGGACTCTGCAACTTGCCCCCACTGTGCGGTACTTTTCCGTTGAGATTTGCAAATCTGCCGACTTGCCTCCATTCTGGGCTCAAAAACTAGTATACAGTCGAATTTTAAGCAGCATGACGAATCAAACTGCGGCAGCGGGGATGGGTGAGGCGCCTTTGCACACGCACAGATTCAAACTTTTTCATGCTTCTTTTTGGGTATTCGGTATTCAGAATGCATTTTAAAACATTTTTAGATATTTTTGTTTGCAAATCGCCCAAGATGCCTTCAGGGGTTAGCGGTTAGTGATGTAAGGGGCCTTAGTGCACTGACTTGCTCAGGTGATTCCGACAAGCTCTACAGAAGAAGGCAGGATTTTCCCCGGATTTTCTCAGGTTTTTAGCGACCGTCCAAAGAAGTCCCAAAGCAAATGCCTACTGCCAGGACGATCGCCCTTGCAGTTCCACGATCAGAGAAGCTCAAAGTCCCAATGGTCGGTCTCTTCAGATCCTGATCGTAGGTTCAAGGACTGAGATGAAGTACAGCTTTTTTGGTGTCTTTCCCATTTTCTGCTTTGATTTGTTTTCACCTTGAGCCTTTCATACTTTTTCGAACCTGCATGGTTGTATCGTTGCTGATGCTTTGCTCCTCGCACTTCTTAGAGTAGCCACCAACTTTCAATAGCGGGGACTGCAAAATTGATTGATGTACGACACTTGCGAGTTGCAGGCCCGATTCGTTTCTTGCATACTCACCCTACATGGTCCCAAATGTCTCTTAAAATCTTCGAATCTTGCTTTCGTTAAGTTTCTTAGTTTCCATATGTCACCCAGGGCTGGCACACGAAGGGATGAAGGGCTTCTACTTTTGCGCTTTCAGCCATCAATTGTGCGCAAGGGTTCCTGTGTTGTCAACTTCTGTTTTTGGTTCCTTTCACCATGTTTGGAAACCTGGAAAGCTTGAACATGTTATCCACGTTCGCTTCACCAAATCGATTTTGACTCGCGTGTGGGGGGGGGAAGCTGGCATGGAAACATGGATCCTCCAAGTAGGTCCTGCGTTTGTGGCCGCAAAAATCTGCGGTGACCTGCAGTAGTCGTACTTCTTTCTGTTGGGGTCAATTGTAAATGAAAGTATGCAACCTACCAGTACCTTGTATGCAAAAGAAGTGGCTATTGTCGCTTGGAAGAGGGGAGCTGCGCTGGTACACTCTTTGTGTGTTGGTTTGATGGAATCGTTGTTGCTTCGGGGATCCTGGCTGCTGTCGTGTTGCTCTAGGCTTCTCTAAGAGACTCCAAGTGCCTTCCTGGATTTGCAATCTACAGGACCTGCTGGAGCAACTAATGGAGGAACACACGGTGATTGTGAGCGACCTGAATGAGGCCCCACTTCGATCTCTTCTCTTCGTTCTTTTTCGTTCTCGTCAATGGTATTCCGAATATGAATATTCCTTAGTTGAATTACTGAGAACATTCCTTAGTATTCCTTTGTTTTCATATTTCTCGCTTCGTTTTTTTTCGTCTTTCAAGCACTGAAAAGGCGAATCAACGGCTCCGCTCCGAAATTTTAGAGCTTCAGCCTGGGCCCCCGAATTCTTGGTCGACGCTTCGCCCATGTTCGCCATGTTCGCCCAAAATGAGTGTTAAAATGATTTGAAATGTGTTACAGATTGTTACAGGAAATGTTTCCAGCATTGAGTGCCGCTCTGGGTCGGCAATTGAGGCCATACAAACAAGACTCGCAAGGGTCAGAAGCTATGGTACCCAAGGACAGTGGTCGGTCGCAGAGCTAGAAAGTCCTCATTGTCTAAGTCTAAGTCGATTCGACATATATCGTATGAATACGGACTTATTATGCGTACATTCGTATGCTAGTGACATTCGAACAATGCTTGCAACTGCTCACTTTTGTCCAGACCTTCATGTTTTCTTGAGTTTTGGGCAACTGGGCAATTCGAGTTTTCATTCTTGACTGCAAACATGCACCATATTGCAGTGAGGAACTGGCCAAGTCAGAAGTAAGAGCTCCTCCGCCTTCAGACAAAGGCAGAGATGATGTTTGATGTTTGTGGTGCCTTCTGAAAAACTGGATAAAGACGATCTCGACGCATTCTTCATGAATCATTCTTCAATCTCAGTGTTTCTTTTGGCTCCTTCTTTTTCATCCTGAAAGGCACCGGCGGCTCTGTTGATACAGGCTGGGACCCAGACTTGGCGAGCGAAGTGCGAAGCCACCTGCGAGCTGCAAAGCAGTCGCCAGGATCCTGGCCTGTCGAGCAGCTGAGGACAAAGGGAAAAGTCTTGCACTCGGATTGGCCAGAAGCATTGTGCCGGACACAGCAAATGAAATGAATGACATGATGCTGAAAAGCATGTTGTCAGGATAAGCAGAGGGAAAAAAGGTGTGCAGAAGCCACATCATGCAATTTGGATCAATTTGTAAGTGTCATATTATCATCCAATATCTAGATATACATGTATGCATATAATATAAGCTTATATTAAGAATATTAAGACTGACACATTGTTTAATGGCTAATATTCTGTACGGTACACAGATTGTGGTACGGTAAGTATTATTCAGTGAATTCTGTTCCGACAAGATATTGTTTCGAAAGGATGATTGAAGCTTGTGCCCAGAATCCTTTCTTTTGCACATGTGGATTTTCGTGATCATGCGTTGATGTTGTCAGGTGTCAGAGGAACTTGATATTATTTCAATGTCTATGTCTTTGCGTACAAGGACCGAAGCAGCACATAAAACGAGCAATCCCTGACTTGCTGATAACCCGTGAGGTTTCGTTAGCATCAGTCTGTGCAATTGTAGTCCTATGATGTCCTATGCCTATCCGTGCGAAGGACAGCTACCATGAGAGAATCTCGACGCAAGGCCAGAACGCAAGAGCACACTCAGAACGTAGGAGACGCTGCGTGGGTCAATGAGATGAGCCTGCACTTTCTCAGCCTGTTCATGCAAAGTAGTTGTCAAACAGCAATACCAGCAGCGGACAGGGCCTCGACGCTGCCAACGAAGGGTTTCTCCTTAAGGCCAGCAGTTTTGCATCCAGTTTCAGAATTCGAACGTGGTTTGGAGGTCCATGCGAGAAAGCGGTCTAGCGCCCCCTACATGTAGCAATAGTAGCAAAGGAATGCATAATTTTGGTGCGGATTCATTGCAAGGCAGTGTGGGTGGAGTATGATAGCAAGAGTGACGCAGGCCCAAATCCCAGCAACGGATTCTGTGCAGACAGACAGTCAAAATCGGCAACTCCCCGAATCCATCCAAACCCATCAATGTCATTCAATGTTAAATTGTTCCCCTTCTGAGGGCCTCAAGGACTGAAAATTGTCCAGTTGCACGTAGTGAAAGAGTGATTCCAGTCTTGCCAGCTTTCGGCATTGGAGTACTTGTGGGTATTCTGTTGGGTCATTTCGCAGTTGATTCTGTACAGACAGGTATATCTCCATCATATTATGAATCTGTACACAATATGTTATACAGTATTATAATCATATTCATTCTTATGTTCTGTATATATCATTATATATCTGTATATATGATTTACATACACAAGAAACATCAAGAAACACATGGCATTTTCCCTCCATGGGCCCCTGCTGGGAGTCCGCTGGGTTCGCTTAAGTCATCAATCGTTTGAATGGCCATTGCTAATTCCCGTTGCTAATAATTCCTTGCTCTGTCCAAACTGCAGTGACCTTCACAAAAGGCTGCTGGGATGTGACAGAAAACCAGGATGTAGTGGATCTTTACAACAAAAAAGGGCTTCTTCTGCGCCTTCGGGCTCGGAAAGGATTCTGACGCTGTTCATCAATGGCTATGCACCTTGGGTAAGGAGGTCTGTCCCGTCACACATATCCTAAATTATGCCAAGCCAGCTTAACCTGTAAAGTTCAGGATGCCTCAAGGCTGCTTTGCCTTTCTTGCTCTCTTTAAAAGTGTTTTAGGAGCGGACAGTTGCCAGACTTGCATCACTTTGTCTTCTGGAAAGTGAAGCAGGCAGCATCCTTCCAGGCTCCTCATCTCCTCCAAAGGTCCCTGTTTGTCCAACTGCAGGCTTGGCATGGTTTAAAGTTTAGAGGCAAAGCCCTTAGCCATTTAATATTTAGGTGTTTAGCTCCAGATGCAACCCCTCAAAATGATGACCACTTACGGCCAATGCAATTTAATTCAGCAATTTAATTTCATCATTTTCATCATTTATATAGACCATTGACCCCATTGTTCCATTTTATTCTAACTTTGTTTCTTTTTCCCGTAGAGAGTCTCCAAGTGCTGTACCGAATCTAATTGAGGCAGCAACTTCCACTACTATGTGGCAGCTACAAATCGAGCCAGGATCGTGCTCTTGAGCTTGAATACTGGTCCAGCTTGAATTTAATCAGAGTCCGTGTTGCCACTCCAAGTCATTTGGATATGATGTGGTGAGGATGAATGCTTCTATTCTTCCACAGAAGACATCTTTGCGTGTTGGTCGTCACGCTGCCAAAAGTTATAAAAGGATTGGCTTCAAATTCATTGAGCAATGTTGACTACACACATACAAATCTCTTGCAGACTCGCTGTGAAGTTCAGCCAGGCGAATTCATTGGTTTGGGTGGGCAGGCACTTGACACGGCTTTGCCGTGTCCAGGTTGCTCAACTTTTGCTATCAACTACCTAGGCTGTTTATTTGCATTCATGTATGCGCAGATGCACAGCAGGTGACTATTGAGTACATGTGCATTATGACTAAAACCCACAAACAGATGAAACTGAATGTCACTGTTTGAAAGGATAGATAGATAAATAGATAGATAGATGATAGATAGATAGATAGGTAGATAGATAGATAGATAGATAGATAGATAGATAGATAGATAGATAGATTGATTGATTGATTGATTGATAGATGCATCGCATTGCTTGTACGAGTGTAATGTATGGCATCGCATCGTATTGTATTGCACAATGCCGCACTGTATGGTATGCTATGGCATGGTATGGCATGGTATGTTATGGACATGGTATAGTATGTATGTGTCTGACAACTATTGATGATGATCTCATTATCTGAAAATAATCTATTACCTGAAGTTGGTGCGTTCTCACCCCTCTCATTGCCTGTGATTGTCTGCAATTTCCTGTCATTGTCTGTCCGTCATTGTCTGTCCGTATTTCTGTACGTTGGTATGCATGCATGCTTTGATGTATGTATGCATGCATGCATGGATGTATGTAATGTAATGTAATGTAATGCAATGTAGTGTAGTGTAATGTAATGTAATGTAGTGTAGTGTAGTGTAATGTAGTGTAGTGTAATGTAATGTAATGTAATGTAGTGCAATGTACATATGTATGTATGTATGTATGTATGTATGTATGTATGTATGTATGTATGTATGTATGTATGTATGTATGTATGTATGTATGTATGTATGTATGTATGTATGTATGTATGTATGTATGTATGTATGTATGTATGTATGTATGTATGTATGTATGTATGTATGTATGTATGTATGTATCGTATGTATGTATGTTGTATGTATGTATGTATGTATGTATGTATGTATGTATGTATGTATGTATGTATGTATGTATGTATGTATGTATGTATGTATGTATGTATGTATGTATGTATGTATGTAGTGCTAATGTACATATGTATGTATGTATGTATGTATGTATGTATGTATGTATGTATGTATGTATGTATGTATGTATGTATGTATGTATGTATGTATGTATGTATGTATGTATGTATGTATGTGGGTTGACATCAATGGATACAACCGTTCTTTCGTGGTCTTTGTGAACATGATCATTCCTGAATCGTTGTCTTCACTTTCTTTCGTCTGCTTGAAAGACCGGAGCTTGTGCCAGGGCAAGTCCCTTCTTCCAATGCTTGCCTCGAGTTGCGTTCCAGGCCTTTTGGAGCAATGTTGAACTGGACTGAGCTTTTCTGGACTTGATCTAGGTGTACTGACCGTATTGACCGATGCGTGTGATCAGAAGTCTTTGCGCCTCGATCAGGAGTCATATCTCCGAGTGGAACATATCGTATGATTTGGGACTTGCTAGGACTGTGGCAAGTCACGGGGCTGAGACAGGTGGATCTTTTGAGCAGACACATGGCACACACATTGGCACACCCATTTTATGATTTTTCTGTGCAGTCTAGAGGACCCGGGACCTCGTTGGAAGAGAGCACACAGACGCACACCCAGAAAGTGTACCCGACTGGCAACTAATTCCTGCCAAAGCTATGCCAGGACTGCTGCTCATCCTCTGGGACACATTTATGATACCCATGCAGGTTTTTGATTTCGGCAAAAGCAATCCTGGCATTTTTGAGCCTGTGTTGCAGTCGTCTTTCAGAGTCCTTTTTCGGCCAAACATAGAGGGACACCAGTATTCCTCAATTTCACACTGTTTTACACAGCTGAGTGATGGTAGTTTTCGATACCAATTTGGTCTTTGCTCGGGAGGTTTCAGTGGAAGGGTTTAAGTTAGTCGACATTTCCAGACTCCTCCTATGATCGGTCTCTTCGGGTCGAATCTCTTGCGGGCAAACATACATTCCATTTTGACTCTGACGCACTATGAGTACTTGATGCTATTTGCACCTGGAATCCACGAGAAAAGAGTGCTTTGCAAAATATCTAATGAGCTTCTCCCTCAAAAGTCTGTATCTATTGTGTAGACATGGTGAATGAGTGGTCAAGACATGTTCCAGATGCGCATCTTGGAAGCTTGTAGCTGCTACTGCACCGCCAGATGATGTTCTCAGCATCATCGACTGGATCACTCTGATATTCTGGTCTGGGTCTTTCTGAACAGCTTCTTGAGACAGAAGCAAGTGTGCCATTCGCACACCTGCATGCACTGTGCCACTGGACATTCAGGACACTCGACATGTTCCAGTCCTTCTTCACTGGATACTTTCGTGAAGGGGTGCAGGTTATGGACATAAGGACATGGTGGATACAGCAATCATGACTGCAGCACATCCGGCCTTGCTTTTGGTGCGACCCGGCAAATTTTCTGAATCCTCATGCTGTATGCCCTTCCAGGAAAATAGTGTGCAACTATCTCAAGACATGGTTCATCATCGATTTGATAGTGATTGGGCCTGCTGTGCATGTTTGTGTCTTTGCTGTCCTATATGCTTTGTGTGATGCAGAGCTCTGAACTGAATCACCTTATATAATTTGACTTGTAGTACTTCAGCAGGCCGGAGTGGTTCACATCATTGTCACCTGATGGCGTGGTTGCCTTAGACTTTCACACAATTTGAAGACAAGCAACTAGCCCTTACAGGCAATGCGTTTGATTGTCTTACACTTTCATCTTAAGTTGTTGGAAGATGCAGAAAAAGAAGCGAACAACGAACATGACACAGAAGAAAAAGAGGAAACAGCGGAAAAAGAGCATGAAGATGAAGACAAGATAGAAAGCAGGGGCTGTACAGAGTGTAACATGTGCAGACGCGCCGCAGACGCGTAAATGCGAAGAATCTGCAATATAACATAATGTAGATGCTGTATATAGAAAAGACGAAGAAAGAGTAATGAAAACAAACAGACAACGAGCAGAAAAGTAGCAGAGCAACAAGAATTGGAAGAAGAAGACTGATACAAAAAAGGACGAACGTGAAGGAAAAAGGAGGAGAAAGAAGAAGAGCAAGGCCAAGAAAGGAGTATTTGTAACCTGAGGCTAATTACTTGCGAAATCGCTGGCGATGGTATTGCAATACAGACTACCATGGTCTCAGAAGGACGAAGTTGTCCCAGTCAAAATAAGTAGAGGAATGCGCTTCTTACCCACATGAAAAACGCACAGCTGATTGTTTGTTTGTCTTTTTGCCTTTCATCGCACTTGCAGTTGGGCCTCGATGGTATTGGCATTGGCCGAATCCTGCGCTTGGGAAGAGCCATGAGTTGAAGCCTCAATGCGGGAGGAATTCAACAGGGATGAAGGGATGAAATGTTCCTATATAATTATAATCTATATGATTAATGTATTCTAATATGAACATATTTAAGCCTAATATATAAATATGCATGACTATAATATATATAGATAATATATATATATAATGTCAAATATTATGTACATAGGGACAATAAAGGGTGTGATTCTTTGAAGCTGTGACTTTGTCCGAGAGGAGTGCAGTGATAGTAGGGGATGGACACCCAAACTAAAAGAACCACAACAAGCAACTTCAATAAATGCAGCAACGTTGCGTTGTCACAGAGCAGACCTTTCACCAGCCGACTTGCTCACGTTTGTAATGGGCTCAGGAGTGCTTCGGCTCCTGCGGCTTTTGAAGTTACGGCGGATCGTTGACGCGCTGCTCGAACTTGTTGAGAGCGAGTGCGTCTGTAGTGTCGTCTGTCATGCTTACCGTGAAATCCTAAATCCGAATGTTTCGTAATGCCAACTTGTCATGACTGCTCAATATGAGTTCATCCTTTCTCAACTTGTGTGCACCTTTCAGGTACACCTTCACGATCATCAACCTGTTGAAGCTGCTTTTTGCAGTTTTCGTTGCTGTCTTAATATTTAATACTGTAGTTGTTTCTGCGATCTACAAGCCTGATTATTTTGTGGGCTGGACTTGTGCGCCGAATGCTTCTTCTTGCACCAATTCAAACAGCGAATTGGTTGCAGCATTTTTTGCAGCCTTTTTTTTTGTAAGGTCCTCAATCACGTGATCGCCTGCGTATGGTGTGTCTCAGAAGAGCGAGAAAAGACGCTCGTATCCCTTCTAGAGTCTTGAGCCTCGAACCGGATTGGCATCAGGTACTTGGTTGGGAAGCAGACCATGCTGGCTGGGTTACGCAATTGGTTTGAGATGAGCGACTGTCTCAGCCATGCTCCTCGTGAAGTGTATAGAAAATTGTAGAGAATGATTGACTGGATGAAGTTTGTTTGGATGTCCTTCCGTGCTGAGGTGGAGAGTACCAGGAAGACAAGAGTTATATGTACTTCACGTCTTTACATTGGCACCATCCTCGGACAATCAAAGCAGGTATGGAAGTTGAGCGTGACTTTGTCAGATTTTAGCAGTTCTGCCTTTCTGGATGATTTTCTTCTGATCTCAAAAAGGAGTTTGACACAGTTCACGCCAGCCTCGTCGTTGACCTAGAGGGAGTTGTGATTTGCACGCTTCGGTGGCTGCCAGAGTTTGCACAGTGCGCAGCTTGCTTTCCGTCGCGCTTTGTGTAGCACCTTAAATTTTGCCCAGGATGAATGTCTCGGCAGCGAATACATCAGAGCGGATTACATCCATTTTGGTTCTTTTCTTTGCAATGGAACGGGGCTTACACAGTGCATTCCGGAAGTTGCAAAATGCCTTCAAGATTCAGTATATGATTGAATACCATGTATATGCTCTTTTCCGGAGCATTGCCATCAAACATCAAGCATCAAAGGTGGCCTTCTCGTCCATTGTTGGGCACATCACGGCAACTGGCTAAGTATACAAGAATTTCATAGAATTTCTCATCAACTTGTTTGCAGTGAAATTGGTGCCCTTCAAAAACAGACCTTCACTCCAGGCATCCATGTCTCACTTGCAAAACTTGCGCGCATGGGTCCAAGTTGCTGATTTCAGTGTGCAGTGGGCTGGTGCTGCAGAATGTGTACATGACAGGAAAAAAGTAAGCAACAGACCAGAGCAAAGTCGGCCACTCATTCTGGAGCACTTCAGGGCGCGCAAATGAAGCAGTTCTGGCTGCTTCGGAGATACATGAAACAGCGCCGCATTCGCAGAGAACTGTTTGCCGCTCAGAAGATGGCAAACAACAGCGGTTGAGAGTAGATTCGTAGATGGCAGATGGTGTGCTAGAGTCTGTCAGGGCAGAATTAGGTTAAGGATTAAGAATGAGTAAGGTCAGACGGGACACAATCAAATTAGATTAGACTGGCAGATTCAACTGCCAACTCATGCTTCCTTGCTTGCTGTGCTTTGCTTTGCTTCTCTTGTTCAAGTCAAGACGAGGCAACTACGAATCACAAAGTTCCTGGAATACAAGGCTGCTCCAGAGACACTGAATTTAGTGCATGAGAGTGGATGCGACCCATTTTTGGTTTGACTGGGATAATGGACAGTCCGGCGACAACTCAACTCTTTTGACAAGGCACAGAAGGAGCATGACACGGTTCATAGCAGCAAGTTGCTCAGTACTGGTATGAGGATTTTTGTCAAAGCGGAAGCCCTTCATTCAACGTTGCCAAAAATGAATTTATCGGTGTTTATTGCCAGTCTTTCCCACTGCTACTAAAACTCTGGACAGTACATGAAAACTGCCCATTGTCGTTTTAGCCCACAAAATTTTCGCTCTTCAAAGGCAGTGTCCTCATATTGGACCAGCTGTCTGAGCCCCTCCGTAAGGAGTTATCGCTGCAGCCCTACAAAACCTTCGATTGCTGTCAGATGTCGAAAGCACATGACATGAGCAGATTGTCTTGTTGATACACTTGTTGCCCACATTCAGTCCATGGACTTTAGCCTCGTTGCATCTATTGAGTCTATTTGCATCTCAGGTATGAGACAGTTGTGCATTGGATTGCCTCACATCCTTTCTTCTCAGCCGTCAATAAGAAGATGCCAGTCATGCTGGCCTGTCCCGCAATTCCAAGCATCAGAACTCGACAAGGGTATCATTATGCGTCATTTGCATTTTATTTTCAACAGCATACAGTATGGCCAGATAATGTTGCTAGATTTCGTTGACCTTGCTATCATCATTCCACTCTGAGTCACGTGGCCTGATTGCCAGGTATTCATGCACAGGCTTTGCCATTCCGCCCTTATCGAGATCAACCTGGCATCCAGTGACATTGTGTTCACAGCAGGCTGCCTGTTGCAAATGCCGCTTTTGGAATGGTTGGATCAGCTACCAGCTTTGGCTTTGACTGTGGACAATGCCTCCTTACAACTTCAGGCCACGAAGCAAAGCAGATGCTCTTCATTAAGCACGGGGATTTACAGCTGCTACCCAAGAAAATGAAAGCATTCCTGCACCACATTGGATCGAATTCTTTTGCTTTGAGTTGACGATTTCTGTATTGTGTGATAGTGCGTGCCATGTCTGACCTTTAGGTATGTTGATCTCAACCGCATCATCTTGGAGCCAGCTTTGCAGCAGGAGGAGATTTTCCTTTGATCCTGCTCCAAGATAGGTGTTTTTTTGATGTTTTTTGACATAGACAACTGACTTTCAAGTGATCAAATGACCCCAAATGACCCTGCGACCGACCATCTGCGACCTCCTGCGACCTTATACACTTGATGTTGCGGAGGAGTGTTTTGTGGAACCAGCTCTGTGGGTCTCGTGGCGCTACATGGGAGATTGCAAAGTGCGGGGCTTCCCGGTGCAGAGCCAAAGGCCGATGACTCGACCAATCCATTGGACATGATTGGACATTTAATGACATGTATAATCTCTCCATGTAAAAACTACATTAAAAAACTACTATTACTATATTTGTATATTTGTATTATTTGTTCTGAGATTCTTAAGGCCAAAATGAGTCAACATGTGCATATGTAAAAGTGGGAATGACATCATTTGCACTTGCAGCGTCTTTACAGATTTGCACTCATCGTCTATGCATGTGGTGTCATAGCTGCTTGCTCGCGTATTTGTAAATTACTGCATGCTAGTCTTGCGGAGAATTATGCAGACTTAGTTTGATTTCATCTAATTATGATTCACTACGCTCTACGATACTTTTGTATACTTGCTTATGTATAAATATGGGTGTATAATTATTATTATATACGCTTATGTATGACTATGCATATAAATAAAACTATTTATCACTCTGTATGATTGCGTATCAGAGTATCATTAGTATATAATTACGTATGATTTTGTATGAGTATGTAGAATTATGTATGATCATGTATGATTATGTATAGTTATGTATATAAATACATTATGCGTGTGGAATTATGATGAATTATGTGGATACTATGTACTGATGCCAACTGCATGTTTTGATAGTCAACCAAACTGAGGTTGTCTCCAGGAGAGCTGATCGGAGTATGGTGCGCTGGGCGGGTAGGGTGCTGACAAGTGTAGGATGTGCCTCTCGGGTCCACGGCGGGGTTTCAAACATTGAGACTCAGCGGCCGATGCGGCCGATGCCTGTATGATGATGGATTTGTTATGTGAACATCTTTGCCCCCTTTTGGTCTTGATATTCCTACCTCTTTTGGAGCAACGTCAGAGTAGTCTGGCCACAACATGGTTTGACCTCTGAAGCGCTGAAAGTCTTGTACCTTTGTCAGCCTTCCAGTGCTGGTTGGCAAGCCCTTTTATCCTCTGAAATAATGAGAACGCTGAGAACTATCTTTTGTGAATCCTGCCGGGACTCCAGGATTTGCCTACTGGATATAAATCTGAATGGGACATCTTCCATTTTCGCCATTTTGGCCTCTTTCCTCTCTTGTTAGATGATTAAGAGCAGTCATTACACATCCTGGCTGCTGACTCTTTGAACCAACTTTCCGACTTTAACAAAACCCTGCGTACGGAATACTGGCATCCGGAGCACTTTGTGTTTTGCGAGGCCTTTGTTTGGAGAAAATACACAAGAGAAGTGCCATTTGTTTTTGAGATACATAAAGTGCATGTGGTCCTCATATACCAAGCTTGTTTTCATGTTCACCAAGCGAAGCGCCCGCCAGCAACGACGTCTTTGCGACAGAGATGTGCTTGCACCATCTGTGCGGATCCTTCTTGTTGTCGTTGTCGTTGTCGTTGTCGTTGTGTTTGTTGTTGTTGTTGTTGTTGCTATTTGCGTGGAAATCAGTGCTATGAAATGATGCGGCAGGTCAGACGTTCAAAGGATTTTTTATATTATGATGTGTAATATGATATTGGTATGTATCATCTCTGACTACCATCCGTGGGCAGGATTCGAGGATATTGGCTCCTGCTTCGGTCTGTTTTTAATTATGTAAAGATACACTCCTTGATGGAAATGCAACGTAGCGTTATCTAATCTCTCTAATGGCAGATACGGTCATACGGTCAGGCGATCAGCTGCGATCGCCTGTATATATGCTCATATGTTTGTACGTTGAAATGTAATTAATTAGGTATGTTTGCGTGCTTGTAAGTCTGTTTCTCTGTGTTGGTGTCGTGAATGCGTACGTCAGTCTATGTGCCATGTCTATGTGTACGTATATATATATATATATATGTATGTGCATTTGCAAGTGCAGATTGGTACCTAGATGTTTGTCTGTCCGCATGGCTCTATGTCTGTATATCTGCATGTCTGAGAGTCGGTATGTCTGTATGCCTCCATCCATCGTCTGTATGTATGACCGTTTGTATGTCTGTATGTCTCCATCCATCCATCCATCCATCCATCCATCCATCCATCCATCCATCCATGTCCTGCCCACCCAGTTTTGTATCTCGAATCCGTCTACATGCTTGCATGAAGGTTTGTATGGCTATGTCCCTCTGTCCGTTTGTCAGTATGCGCGCATGTTATGTAATTGTACGTATATAATATATATCAATATATTGTGTGTACGCATGTGACATTGTATTTGAACGTCTTTATGAACCGCTTCATGACCTTGATTCATACGGTGGCAAAACTGCATGGGCGCCTGAGGCCCTGGAGCTTCTGCAAGATGCGCCTTGACCGAGTCTGAAGATGTCTGAAATGAGTTGCATGTGAGTTGCTCTTCAGGCCCTGAAGACACGACAGATTGAGACACGATTTCATGTCATTTTCGATTTTCCATTCCTTCAGGTATGCGCTGCAATTCTGCGAAAGGCTCAACGAAATGGCGTGAGCCTGGCCAGGTTAGACAGGTTAGACAGTTGGAAGTTGCAGCGGCAATACCGTCATTTTCCGAATGCTGACAGTTCGTGTACGAATTTCTGGGCTCTGGAGAGATTTTGCTGATCGCCAATCCGTGCAGCTCAGCATCAGGCCAGAAGACCTATCAGACGTACTGCGTGACCAGGATATGGGAATGAGCGCAATGGTTGACAAGGCTGGAAAAACAACATGAGCTTAGAAGACGGCCTTTTTGATGATTTTTGTTAGACATTCATAGACTAGCAAAGCAGATCAAAGCAGCAAGGCTTGCGGAGGCTCTTGAAGGTAATCCGTATAATTTGTTGCAGGCCGTCAAGGAGTTCTTTCCCGAGATGCCAGAGGTTACTGTACAAGGGCCCACGTCTAGCAGGTAAGGTCGTCTATTTTGCAGCATTTTTTGTGAGCTTGATTGGATTTGATTATGGCCATAAAGGTACAAGGATTTTGCATGAGTTTGCATGTTCTGCTTCAGTACTGGCTGCAGGCGCACGAACCAAGACAAGTAGGAGATGAGCTGCACATCACATTTGTTGATGGAACTGATTGGGATTTTTAATGTACATGCTCGGATTCCCCACCTTTAGGCTCTTTCCAGCTGATCTAACAAATGCGGAAAGATGCTTAAATGTCTCACCCGGAGTCGCTGCTTGTTTTTTTTGGCCAGAGTTCTGCATGCTACGTACTCAAATGATTCGGATGAAACACTTGACATCGAAACTTTTCAATCATCTCTGGCCAGATTCGGGAGATTCTTATCGGCAAAGCCGATCGTTTCTTTCCGATTTCTACCTTAGGTATATCATATCATATAATGCTTACGTTTCAATCCGGAGGACTGGGTGACGTTTGTTGCTGAAAGATGAGTGGAGTCCGTCAAATCCTGAATATATAAATGAGATGGGAATCGAAGAATCCGCCAAACGCCACCCAGCGTAGAAGCGATGAATGCTAATTCTTTGCTTTAAGTTTATGTCAGAGTTGGGCTGCAAATGCACCTGCTCTGCTACCATGCACTGGCTGGTCAAATGCAACGGAGTTTGCTTTTCCTTGCCAGTCATGAGATCAGACCTCGCTTCGAAAAACAAAACATTCTCTGCAAATGCAACAAAGCAGGCATTGTTTTTTGCACCTGTGGAGCTCGGGGTCCAAGATCCCAAAAGTTGAAGAAAAGCAGAGCTTCGTGAGAGATGAAATGCGCAGGTGCAAAGCATGGGCGAACTCCAACCGTCTGAGTCCCTGAAGTCAGAGTGTTGGTAAGCAAGGATACAGCATGATACAGCGATCCTGGCAACAATTTCAGACACCTGTACGTCAATCAGAGCAGAGAAATCCTGCCGCAATCCGGCAGAAAGCAGGTCAGTACTTCCACTATGGGGAGCTGTGAATTTGCAGCAGGACTTGTCTGTACTGTGTTTGGATTGGCATGTGGGGGGCTGTTTCTGAGCGGGAACGGTGCAATATTCTTTTCAAAATCGTTTGCCTGCTAAACTTCTGGTTCAGGCTAAATTGCTTCGCATCTTGCTTGCTTTTGCATCTTTTGTCCCACAGTGGCCCTACAATAGAGATTACGATGTTGACAGACAGTTGAAATATGAGATGTTAAGGATGATGTATGATGGGTGAATCAGTGTTGATCTATGATTATAGCATCAGCATAATGGCATACGGTTGCATGTTGCAGGCTCCGGGAATGGATTTGTTCCATGCTGCCACCATGCTACTACGCTGTACTACGTGACAGCATTGTACATATGCACGACACTGCAAAATGTACCAGCACGCCTATCAGCATGCCTACAATATCCTGCAACAACGCCATGGAAAGCACACGGCCCTACAGATTAAATTGTTGCCGAGTGATGCAGCCACAACATCAGACTTACTTCGGAGACGTGCACATATAACTAACAACACTGAGGCCGCTACAGTACACACAAAGATACAGTCACGAGAAAGGGCATTGACTCGCAGGGTGTGCGTGGCAACTGATGCTAAATGATCGACATATCATATACCTTCAAGTGAAGGTGTTGCATGATTGCATGGCAACCACTACGCTTGCGCAGTATTTCGCTGTTTACCCGAGTGTACTTGCGACTTGCAAGCTTGCAACATAGCATATACTGTACATCCCTTCATATCTATTATATCTTATTCCTAGCTGAGCAGACCATGACCATGCCCAGATCAGACAGATGGTTACAGGGCATGTGACCAATCTGCTCTAGATTGATGTTCTCTTTGGTTTTGCAATGTCTTTCCAGCAAGATTGCAGGCTTTTGAAGAGTCACTTCAGCTGTCTTGGAAGGGCCTTCCGTCTGTGGAGGCTGTCGGGCTGAGCAGATCTTTTTCCAAGAAACTCCGAACACATGCCACGGCTTCACGCTGCCTTGGTCAGATTGCACAGGCGACAAGATACGCCCTGGAATGCAGACTGTCAGGTGCAGTTTTCCAAGAAGACAAATATATGACACATTATTTTTCTGGTCTTGTATTTGTCAGCAAATCTTTTTGCTCTTTGCGCTGGCTTTTAATCGCCACATATTTTTTGCGGATTTCTCAAAGGGGTGCTGTATGTATCGGTTATGATGAGTAGACTACAAGAAACAACTGAAGCATCTGGCCAGTCCGGGATCCAGCTTTCCCAGTTCCGGCACTGCGCCCTGGCCATTGGCCTTCTGTTCTTCCATCCATCTTCAAAAAGCATTCATTTAGATAATGCCATGATAACTTGTTGTGAGGAGCTTACCTTTTCTGCCTCTTCTCATCTTTTTCTTTCTGTGACGCACATGAGATCCATCTCCTGGTGATGGAATTTTGTTTGTTCATGGGATGATGGACCTTCCATGACGTCATTGCTTGAACTTGGACAGATGGGTCCACCTACACTATAGACATCGGACTTGGAAAGGCCATCGGTGTGCTGTGCCACTCAAGTCTTTTACCGCCAGCATTTTGCAGTTCAGACGATTGAAAAGATAGAAGTTGTGAAGACACAACTATCTGATCCCTGAGCGTGTAATAATAGTAAAGACTGACCGTATTGTTGACCCCCAATGACAGACCAGTGTGTTGCTGGGTGGCCTACCTCCCGCTGCAACTCTACATCTACGGGCAAGTAGCTCAGAATGAAGATGTGGCTTCAACGTTGCACAGGTAGTGTAGGCGGTCAGTATGAGTTGGAAGCTCTTCTGAAATTTTTGAACAACCTCAGCAAACCAGTTCCCAAGATGTTGGTAGCACTTCCAGCCGCACTCCTTTACATGGATGCTCCCTTGGCTTCCAATTGTTTGGTTCTCCTTGCCGCATCTGTGTAAAACAAAAGCAAGTACGCAAGGAGTTTTACGTATGGCATGCAAAGAGAGCAAGTTGGACAAGGTCTGAACTGAGGAACAGTAGGGCATGGAGCATGAAGACCATTCTTGCATCACTGGGTCCTACCTATGTTCCTTTTGCCTCCCTTCTCTTTCAGGGTAGAACTAGCGTAACTAGCAGGAGGCTCACTTGCTTTTGGAGGCATTACACTACGACCTTTGAGCAAGCCGCTTTCAAAGCAATGCGCAGGGGTCAGAACTTCCTTGTCAACATTTGTCAACTATCTACTTAAATTTGAACAATCGGCTTGCAACTTTATGTGTGCGCGCATGCTTTCCCACGTATGGGTTTGATCCAAAGCGGGATTGTCAAAAACGGGGTTAGGCCAATCTTGCTGTGTATCGTTCATTGGCACTTCAAGTCAGTAGTGAGCGGTGCGCGGGTATGCACAGTAGGATGTGTGCACTTTGGGAACCGTGTGCCAGGCACAATCGCTTGCACAGCACGAGCAAATGCATAGTCGTACATACCACACATGTACCGTAAAGTATGGGGTACTGATTATATATTGATGATAACACGTGTAGGGCTCTCATTACATCTTTCTCGCCACAGGCAGGCGGTATATCTTGTGCAATATGTAAATATGAAATATGTTCAGATAGGTGCAGTCAGTGCAGTCTTGATAATATGTTGACAAGTCTACGGACGGTGTAAGACTTGAAGCAGTAGCTAGTTTGTAGTTCAGGTCAAGGCCACTGTGTACTCTCCAATGGTTCCAGATGGAGTAAAGTCTCTTGGCAAACCGGTGTCACTGCAATGCGAACGGCACACAGACTTGGAACCAAACTGAAACGGAAACTGTGCTTCCGCGAGAGACACACAGCCAGCCAGAAATCATGGTTTGGCCACCACTCTGAATTCACATGCATTAGCCATTAGCACAATTTGGGCTTTGATCCACTGTGCTGTCTTTGTTGAAATGTTTTGTGTGACCCGACGACATCCGATGACAGTGTCAAGATGTGTCAAGACATGTTTAGGGAGTCTGATTTGTGATGAGTGATGAGGTTCGAAGGTGCGTGGGCAGAGATGCAGTGCTTGACTGTGGGCACACCTCAGGAGGCCTAGCCAGCAGGATTTTCAGAAGCTCTGCCAAACCCGAAGACTCTAGACTATTTGGTGCCATGTTGTCCTTATGCTGCAGTTGAGTGTCCCTGCGCAACCTTCCACGTTCGTCAAGTGCGACAACTTCAAGGCAGGAGCGAGGATTCTGCCCGAGCATGCAATCAAAGGCTTTGATTCGGACATGACAGGTTGGAGACATGGGAAGACAGTTGTTCATTGGAGCTGGGTAGGCCGTAGGCGGTATCCATTTCTCAAGGCATCTCCTGAAAACAGCTCGAGGCCTTCGAAGACGGAACCTCAACTGAAGAGGACATGGTACAGTAGTTTGGCGACGAAGGAACAGCACCGTTTGATATTATGATATGATATAACTATATATAACTTATAACTGATAGACCATAATATAACAATAATGCTTCTTGTGCTTTGATTGCGGCACTCTATTTCAGCAGACCAAACTGCGTTTGTAGTCTGGCAATGAGCAAAGAGGAGCTTTGCCGTAGATGTGGACATCCCTATTCTGAGCATGAGGCTGGCCAGGGTGCTGCCCTGATTTTTTGTGGAAGACTTGGTTCAAGTATGCCGTGACAGGGCTCGCCTGGTGAGGATGAAGCGAATGTGGAGGAAGCAAGGCGAATGGAAAGCTTGTGGGCTTCATTTTGCTTTGAGGACGGTGTGATAGAGTCTTGGTTTTACGGATTCATAGAGATATCAAACTGCATTGATTTCCAGCTCTTTGTTTTTTGCCTCTATCTTTTCATGTCCTGCAGTATAGCTCAATGCATACCTTCCATTACAATCCATTCCATCAATTGCTCTTCCGGCTCTGCGCTCGCTTCAATGTGTATTACTTGCCCATCCTCTTTGCTTGCATAGATTGTCTATCATCTGCAGTACTATCTTTCTCTGCAGTTTTTCTTGGTTCTTTTTTCTTCTGACTGAGATTCAAGAGACAGGTCTTGTCTCCTTCTTATGAAAGCTCGCCATTGCAGGGGAGCATTCTACTGAACCTCAAATTCCTTTCACTTCCGCCCATTGTGTTGCAGTTCTCCAGAGTGGGTTTCGTTGCATCACAGAATGTTTGAAGAAAGTTGTGTCCAGGCCCATGCAGGAATCTAGTGCAAGGACCATAGTCACTGTCAGAGTCAACTTCGTCTTTTGTCTTAAACTTTCAAAAGCATCTAAGGCCATGGGAAAGACGTGTGAGGCGACGTTGGAGGCTGCAAAGATCAAGAAAGTAACAGCTTTGTCCTTCCAAGCAGAGGGACTTGCCAACACTTCAGACCCAATGCCTAGTGATGGCAAACTCGTACTGCAATGAACCCTGGAGGTAGCTGTGTCCACATTGTACGTCCGCAAAGAGCCCTCGGCGACTTCGCCCCCAGCCTCCCTGGCAATCTTATGGAGGTTGCCACGGCATCAACATCAAAGTATGTAATTACAGAATGATGCATCATCATACACATCGTACGCAGACTAGCGGCAAGTAGCTAAACATCAACTATTTTTTTAACCATTGATGTTGTTGCAGTGCTGCACTACCCACTCAACTTCGAGATTTGATTCTGTTGCAGGCTGAAGATTTGGCTCTTACGTAAAAAACAGGTCTGAGATGAAGTAGTTAAGTGATTCTCTTTGGAAGACATAGATCCAGCAGCAGCAGCAGCAGCAGCAGCAGCAGCAGCAGCAGCAGCAGCAGCAGCAGCAGCAGCACAAATGATCCTATTCGACTCTTCGACATCCTTCAACTTACTTCGCTTTGGTCCCCTGAATTTTCATAGACATCCTTACAACATGGCGGAGCCTGCCGACCCAGTGGACGCTGATGCAGCCAGGCCACTGTCTGAATGAAATTTTCTGGTACCATTGTCACACCCACACAAACACACACACACACACAAACTGGGCCACAATGATGGAGTTTGTTGTTTTGGAACCTGCTGTCCTCCAAACCTTGTGTTTATTGATTGGAGTCTTGAATACCCCTGCTTTGGAATCCCAAAATGGAAGCGCGTAGTTTCGAGGTCTGCGGTTTTGAGGGCAGAATGTGACAGAAAAAGGCAATACAGCCCATGTTCGGGGTCTTCGCTTCTCAGCAACAAACCCGATGCAGGGACTTTGCGGAGATTGCAGCTGATATGCCCGATGAGGAAGAGGCCATGATGCCATGAGACCTTCATGCATGCAGCTTTCAATCGTTTTCAAGGCGACGGCTATAAGGGGTTCTTTTGTTTTGCATTTCATATTGACATTTGCAAGCTTTTGTTTCTCACAGATCGTTTTTGATGGCTCTATGAGAGCGGCTGAAGCAGCTGCTTTAACTTCTTTGATGAGCACGGACCTGAGACCTGAGTTGGCCTAGCTGTGAATGGTTTTCCTGCTTGACATGCCCTTTAATCAAGAATGGACCATTTGCATCCATTGGACCATTTGCTTTTTGTTTGCTTTCGCACAAACAACTTGCAGATAACAGCTCCTTTTTGACGCGCTGCTCCCAGCGATGTGGATCTGAAGCGGTTCCACACTCAGCACGGCCAGGCATGCATATTAGTTCATGTCACTTGAAGCCGTACCTTCTCTCGGGCGACTGTCACAATCATCACAATCATTCACAATCTATATTTGTATCATTGACATCCGGCTTATTGTTCAGCGCTCCGGCTTCCCTTCTCATGTGACTCTTTCCATCTCTTTCCCACATATCGCCAATGTGGACCAAGGTTGAGATTGCCCAGCCTGGCCCAAAGATGTCTGAAATTGAAATATAGACAGAATATTCATGAATGTTATGTGTGTTGTTTGTTGTGCATTTTACTGTGACTGCTTGAATTTACTCTCAGGTGCAAAGTTCAGTATTCCTGCAATCATATCCGCTATTGTCAGCTGCGAAAGAATGCAACATCGCATCAAGAGGCATTGCATCGATGTCCCAGGCAAGTCTACGCAAAGCTTGGCTCGACTGAACATCTAGGCGAAGCAGTGGAGGCAGTGCACCCTGTAAATCCAGGTGTTGTGAGTCTTCAAGACAGCCTTTTGCATTGTACTCTTGTTTTCCTTGGTCATGCAACAATTCTGCAATTGAATTTTGAGCAGACCGAAACTGAGAGTGGCTCAAATAGTCGATGTGGTAGGCCGTTGTGACCAAGTATGGAGCGCCGCACTTGAGACCTACAGACATTCAAGGGCGTGACTTACTCAGCTTTATCCTTCATTCAGTCTCAGAAGGAACCTTGAATGCTTTCAGTGGTTTGGTCGAATGTGCTGGGCCTCTTTCCCGAATCAGGTTCAGAGCAGGACACAGCTTGCTGGTCTCTGCTCCATGGCAAAACAATCAGTCTTTTTTCCGTTTGCCTAAGAGATATCCAAGCCCGGAGGGTACAGCGAAAGGCTACAGCTACAAAAATGGTTTTCTTTGTTTATTGGGTGGACTCTAAGCATCAGCGAACAACCAATGCTCCGTTGTTTCCTGTCCAGGAGTCTAGGTAACACATTCCCTTGGCGTTCCCCTTTGCCTTTCTGTACCTGAAATCCTTCACACGGACTAGAACTTGTCTTCGTTCTCGACTGGTTTGTGTAAGACAGGCACATACACACTTACACACATGCACTTACACACATGAACACACAGCTGTTGCAGATATGCGTGCACCCAATGTGGATGATTTCGAAATGCGTGTTTCCAATTACTGTATTGCTGCTACGTGATCAAGTCGCTGGCGCATGTGTGCTCTATATCGCGGATTCACCAGCATGGGCTTCAACAACCTGAGCTGCAGACCCTGTTCAACAGCACTTTGGGAATATCGAATACACACACTTCCCGTATGATCGCTTGTGCATAATTCATGAATAATCATGATTATCATGATATTATATACTTTATGCACAATATTTAATTACATAGTCATATATATATATACATATTCACGGCATAGCGGTGGTCATTGGACAAATCAGGATGTGTGACCCCTGTCTTGTCCTGATCTCATTGCTCTCTGACTTAGCCGAGGATAAATTTGCTGAAGTATGCGGCTGCTGCCTCGGCGATTTCAGATGCAGAGTGAGTTAGCAAGCCCCAGTTTTTTGCATCCCTGAGGCATCTTGCGCGACCCAAGATGAAGCGAAAACTGACTGACAGATTGTCATGGATGAACAATTGATATGTTCAAGCGTTGAACAAAGACATGAGGAAGGCGCAAACATTCCACAAACTTGAGCCCCAGGAGCGATTGTCCAGGAAGAAGTTGACAGTGTAGAGGTACACATATCTATCCTCCAAGTTCAGGTGTTACTTGTGCAGAATCTGACAGAGCAAAAAGTGAAAGACGCAGCGTTGTTTGGGCGAGTTGGGAGTGTTGACTTTCGCACTAAGCTAAAAAAAAAATAATCATGCTAAATACAGTATGCCGTAATGCAATTCCATGCAAGTCTTAGGAATCTGCAGCCTCCTTTGTGTTGTCTTCGGGAGCTTGCTGAGATCGCTTTTTTTTCTTTAAACATTTTTTTAAGCACCAAGTTTAGTTCTTCACCGGGATGGCATTCTCATGCAAATTGTGCACAGACTGACGTTTGAGTTGCGAGTCGGGCCAGGCTGGCTTTGTGCACAAAGGATCTGTTTTGGTTGGAGAGGCTGGGCGCACAAAGGCCTAGAGAGATTTGTCACCGTTTGACCAACCGAAAGGTGAAAAATGGATGGCTAGAGCTATCAGCTGAGTCTTGTGAGCGCTTCAACTTTGTTCCAAAGCAGGCCCGGAGATCCACGAACAACTCACTGTAGCCACTTCCAATTCGTACCCTAGTGTCAAAATGAGAATTTGGTCCATTATCGCTGAGAAAAACCAGCATCCCAAGACACCTGCCGTCAGCGAAAAACCGGTCAAGTCTCATCAGGGCCCCAGAATTATCCCATTGAGGCATATGTTGCAACAGAAGGCCGATTTGCCAATAGACCGGAGCTGGGAGCACAAAACTCGGTGAATTCAATCAACATCCTTGCAGCCGGAAAGAGTGTAAAGAAAATGCGGATGCTCCGAAAGATATGCAACGCATCAGTTGATGTGCCTTGGAAACTCAGGCATTGTTAGTGTCGCCCCACGCAGAAAACCTCGAAAGCTCCAGGCACATCAAGACAAGATCCAAATTCCAACTGCCAACAGACCAACCGGCAGGGTCGCAGAGAAACCTGCGCCACGTAATCCAAGCTCTCTTAGGCTGGATGGCTCGAAATGGCTGAATACTGTACATGTCAGGGTCGTTTCCATTACAGCCTTCCAGACAGCAGAGTCACAGTCATAATGCAGTCGCGTGCATCATTGACAAATGTATTTCACTATAGATCATGTTTATCCGTGTACATGATGTACATCCATGTACATCCATGTGCCATTCTGTCGCTACTCTGTCACAAAAAGCCTGCACGAATCATGCACCAAGGCACAAGGTTTATATCATTTTGGCAGTGCCAGGCAAAGAGCAGAGCGTGCTTCTCAAGTGTGGCTGCACAGAAACTACAGGCAGTGAAGAGCAACTTGAAGCAAAGGAACGCAAGTGCAATAGCTAGAAGAATCAAAAGACAAAGTTGGAGCATTTTGGACACGTTGCACAAAGCAAGGCTTTTCAAAGTTTGCTTTCAAATGTGCAGCTTGTCAATTGATATGCATCTTGAGCATACTCAGGGAATGGCATATGACAAAGGCACTCCATGTGTCTCTGATCCTTCAAAAGCACCGTTTTGCCAAGGTCCTCAACAAGGAACCTCTTCAGTTTCAGGTAGGGCAGTTTGCTTGCAAGTGTGCGTTCTTGCATCAGTTTCTCCACCACCGGTTGCCCAGTTTGCTATTCTTTGTACTCCGTTGATGTGTATGTCAGGTTGTCTCTGACAAAGCGTATGTGCGGGCAGAACCCAGCATGCAGAGTGTGTCGTCCTTCGCCCAGGTCAGTAAATTATGATGCTGCAAACACCGGAAAGCAACCCTCCGAAGAATGTCCTGTGTGCTTTCTAAGGAAGCAAGCCTTGAAGAAAGGCCTTTTTGCTGGGGCATTTTTGTCGCTTCAGCACTTGCCTGTCTTCGCAAAGAGATGCGAGTTTTTGATGAACAAGCTGTGGCTAGGGGAAGAAGTGAGAGGCTTTCCGGGTGGAAGCTGGTTGAGGTGGGAACGAATTCCGTGACTTTTGCGTTGTGATTTAGGACTTTTCCAAATGTTCACAATGGACCAGGCTTGATGGAAACGATGTTGGACCAGGCTCGAGCCATTCCTCGCTGTGACCTCCCAGGATCCATGTAGGCGATTCGACCCTTCCTGAGTCCACGAGTCCTAAGAGCAACTGAGGTAGAGCGTACTGAACCCTTGTTGTCAGATCTCGGTCTTAACATCATGGAATGATCCCATGAACATCCATGAACCTCAGATTAGGAATCGGGACCAATTGTCGGACTTCACCATCCATGTCTTTTGTTCGAGGGTACTGCCATATTAAAACGGCATAAAACGACATTTGTGTAAGATTTATGTTAGATATGCCGATTCTTAGCCTTTTAGCAGAGCTGCACTGCTGTCCCAGGCTTTCAAGCATGTCTGGTGTCTGCAATCCTATAAATCTCCTCATGCTGGATTCTAATGATTTTATTCAATTTTTAAATTTAATTGGACACATATACATAAACAATCTCATAGATGCATGCATTCATGCATACATGGATTATACATACATCATAGACGCATACATGCATACATAGCTGCATACCTACATACGTACATACGTTCCATGCCAAAACCGATACTTGCCAGTTGCTATTCCAATCAAAAATGATGGCTTCTGATCATGCAAGGCTGGGTTCTGATCGAAGCCAGTGGAAGTGACCCCACCTTGTACCTGGAGGCTTGTCGACAATTGTTTGATCACAAGAAGGTTTGCACCAACGCCTTTCGCACTTCTTCATCCTTCTTTGATTAAATCACTTCAACTGTATATACTTCCAGGCCTGTTCGTCTTGAGAATGTGCTACAATTATCTATAGGGTTCACTCAAAATTGTTCCACGTGAATTTAGGCAGAGTGGTCAAAGATGCGGGTGGAGCAATCCTTCTTGGAGGAGCGCAATGTGAAGTGTGATGCAATATGACCATGTGGCCACTGACAACTTCTGACAACTCCGGACTGTGGACTGTGCAGACTGTGAATGCGATACCATTGCGATATCCGGATATATCGATGTTTTGTCGTGCGTGAGGCCTTGATCCTTGAATGGCCTGGTCTCAAGCTGGGACAGAAGGCTGTGAGAAGGGACGGTTGTAAATGGGATATGTGGGAGATGTGGATACCGTATATGACTACATATGTCACATGTCTACTGTTTAGTATGCTGCACATGTACATAAGTTACATAATCATGATAGATAACAGCTAACAATTTTAGGTACATACGCATGTCAGAGCTTGGAGAGTAGGAGCATGTTTTGAGATTTTAGATATACGAATCTGATGATATGAACCTATTTTGATAGAGGTCATGCCTTTGAATGTCAAGACAGGTTAAGACCTTCTTTCCTGGCGGAAGCTTGCCAACGCACACCTGTGAAGGTGACGACATATGCCGTTGAATGGCGACGATCAGGTGCTTCCGGTGCAGGCAGCCCTTTCGATCTGATCTTTTACTCGCAATCCTTGAAGCATTGGGCACTGGGTTTCTTGTTTTTTCATGTCTTTTCAGCTCTTTTTTGGAAAAGTAGAGCCATTGACTGCATTGAATGCCGTCGCAGCTTCAAATCAGGCGGTCACGCTGTTTCGAAGTCCAACAGAGTGCATTTGACCGGGTCCTTGACCCAGACTTGGAGCCAATCTTTATCATCCATTTGAGCTACTTGCTTGTGCTTCAAACAGTTGTCAATGTCAGTGCACTTTGTTGGAGGCTTCCAATTGATGGTGGTTATGCCATGCGAGTTCTGGCCAATGCCGCTAGCCGAGCTTCCCTGATGAAGATCAGTGACGACCCTGGTGTCCACTGCAGAGTCTTAAGGTCAAGAGCAACGCTGGCAATGCTGAAGGAGCGACTCTGCGTCTCAATGGCCCATGGGTGGAGGCATGGTTGTGTTTGGACAATCTGTGCCTGCAGTGAATCTGTGTCAGATATGAGCCTTTCATATTTGAGTTTTCAGTGTTCTCACTAGTTCATTCACCGCACCTGACATAGAGCGGTTTGAGATTTCTTATCCACCCCAAAGTGGGGCTGCTAGCGAGATCCTCCAAGCCTGATTAACCCGGGCTTCAGTGATCCGAAACCTAAAGCATAGCGTCAGAGACGGCGATTCATGATGTCGCTGCCTCACAGACTTCGAATGCATACGGATTTCGATACAGATGTCATATTTTTACAAGTGTTTTTAAATGTCTCTGATCTGATGTCTTGTATTGTTTCGGATCATGAAGATCAAAAAACTTTCTTACTGTATGCAGTTTTGAGGCTGACCCTTTCTGGGTGGGGCCTGGGTTTGACTGGTTTGACTGGATTGACTGGTTTGACTGGTTTGACTGGTTTGGCCAGCGTAGTGGGCGCGGGGAATGAGGACACAGCTTCTTCGCTTCGCTTGCACTGCTTTCCGCCTTTCCGCAACGTAGGCAAGTCGCCTTCTTGCTGACAGAAGGTCTTCGCAGCCGAACTCCTGGCTTGCTTCAAGTAGACGTAGTATGACACACTTAATCCGAAATTGAGTTCTTTGTGATGTTGGAAAGTATGGAAAAGTAGCGTAACACAAGGAAGGCTTGGTCCAGACCCTGTCCCAGGTAACTGCTCTTGGAGGATTTTTTCATGGCATTTGTAGTTTGAAGACTAAGTCAACCTTAGAGTGTAGGGAACACAGGTCCCAAAGTGTTTCATTTCATTCATTGCCTTGATTTTTTTGTATGCCCTTTTGTTCAAAAGCACTCCGTTAGGCAGGAATGACTTCATCTTGTCAAATCAAGCCATTCCGCTTGGGGTTTTGAATGCCTTCTTGATTATATATGTATACATGACTATACTTGGTGATTAAGTCTGCCCATGTGAGAAGTCGTTTGCGTTGCCCATCGAAAGTTCGTGTTTGAATTCATTTCTTTTTGCACACTACTCAATGATTTCGCTCAGACTCTTGATTTGGTGGTATTGCTTATTGTATTGCTTCAAGTTCTGAGCTCTTTAATCTTTCAGTTCTCGATTTGAGGCAAAGTCGTGCTCGTATCGGAAAGCGTGTCAATGTGGATCCGATGGGGGAAGTTCGAGGAGAGTGCGAGGCAGGGGAAAACCTGGAGAATGGTGGGTCTAGGTCGTCATGGGTTTTGTTTGGCCTGGAGATCACAAGAGTATCGTTACAATGTCCTACTCGTACTTTCCAATTCTTGCCTTGGAAGGACTTGGCAGACACAAGGATTGTGAAAAATCAAGTTGGCTTTCTTTGCTGAACTTTGTGAGGCAAGCAAGTGCTCAGGATACTTGGCATCAGAGGAGCTGTGGTACCAGTGTTGGAAATGCACAGCAAATGCTCGAACATTAAGATAGAAGCAAGCATCAAAATAAAAGTGATTCCATAGTCCATAGTGATTCCTTTCACGAAGCCATGCTATAATAGAAGCAGACTCGGCCGACAGGACTCTCCAGGCTACGTCAACGATCCAAAGTCCACTTTGTGCAGGCTGTGCGTGCAACACAAAAAGTATAAAACAATTAAAACAGTCATACCTGAGTCATACCGAGTCATACCAGCTCACTGTGGAAGTGCCAGTTGCCAGGCGCTGTGGCTATTCCTTTCTTGAACACAACAAAGGATTTAGCCTCGTGCCGCTTTGCCATGTTTCCTTGCAGCGTTTTTGGCTGTTATTTTTACTTGTTGCGCATTGGTCGGCACTTGCCTCATGTTGCCCCTCTATTTTGCTTTCGGATTTGTCCTTCGCAAGAAACATCTTGTAATTATACACCTTTCAGACCACTTCAGCATATCCTGTAGCCAGTTCAAAACTATCGCAGGGATCAGCAATTTTTGACTGCATGGTGTCCGTTGCATCTCGAGTTTGCATCATGCTACGTTATTTGTTAGTTGGAGTTTGAAATGGTTCCACCACTTTCAGCTTAAGGGAAAGATACCCTCGCATGCTTTACGTTTTATTCTGATTGAGTAGAAGTCAGGTTGTGGACACAGGTAGAACACCCCTCACAAGCCTCACAAGCATGACCACGGTTTGCAATTCGACACAACGACCTGATTTCCAGGAGAGAAGCCCACAAAGGCAACAGGCCATCTGCAGGCCCAAGTCCTCAATCGCAACAAGTCAACAGTTGAGTGTTTGGAGGTGCTTAGAGGTGCTTCCAGTCTTGGAGTATCTTCAAGTATCTTTGAGCGTATTCTACTTATGTCTCATGGAACGAACATCCCTTCATCCTTCGGAGGCAAAGACATCTAAAGCAGATGCAGGAAAGGAGGCGTGTTGTTGAGTTCGGGTTTTTCAAGACACATCATTGCTTGCTAAAGTGCTGGTCGTTTGGGACTGCTGCAGCTGTATCAGATCAAGCAGGGAAGGTCCTACAAGGCTCAGAAGAAGCTCATCGACTGGCCCAGATGCGTCGATTTGTTTTGGCAAGGCCATGCCATCTTGGGTACAGATCCCTGTCCCAGCTGCTTGGAATGAAATGTCACTGGCTTGACTCACCTTTTGAGATATTTTTAGGCTTCTCTTTTTGCAACCGGCAACCGTCCATCA
Organism: Breviolum minutum Mf 1.05b.01; assembly: GCA_000507305.1. Lineage (NCBI taxonomy): Eukaryota > Dinophyceae > Suessiales > Symbiodiniaceae > Breviolum > Breviolum minutum. The sequence goes on along the minus strand of DF242375.1, from coordinate 9,169 downwards.
AAGCAAAACCATGGCCCGATGCCGCAAGATGAGACCGACGATCCCAGCATCACGCCAAATGGAAGATCAACATTAAGCATGACAAACCTAATGTCAGCGCCAAATGTAGCTGAAGAGAAATTATCAACCGATTACAGCAATTTCGGGGTTCAAAACCCATCATTGATCCACTGTTACCAAATTGCCTAGTAGTAATTCTCCTGGCTCCCCCCACCACAAAAAGCCAAAGTCCAAAGCCCAAAATCCAAACTTTTCATTATGCGCGAGCTCATGGAGGGTTTGGATTTTGGATTGTTGATTCTGGATTTCAGATTTTCGATGTACCGAACGGACTTGGATGCTACCTACTGAACTTTCTGCGCATGTGTGGGCATATTTTGTTTCTTTAATCGGGCAGACCTGCAACTGGGAGACGTTCAGAATTCCTGGTCTAAAGAGTTGGACAAAGATAGCAGATGATAACGGAGTTGCAATCGAACACTGCTTTTACATCTTCAGGGCAGACTATTAAAAATGTGTATATAGTGGCAAAATTAAAGTATCCAAGAGTGCAGTTACATGCGTATCGAAATGATATGACGCGACCACAAAGAAAAGAATTTACTCATGCCGCGGACTTAGGTTGGTGCGGCCGCCTCTTCCACCCTTTACCAGTGTGGCTGATGCTGAAAAGAAGGTTCAAATGGCTGAAGATGCCTGGAATACTCGTGACCCAGAGAAGGTCAGCTTGGCATACACAGAGGACAGGAATGGACCGGAATGTGTAGGATATGATGATATGAGATTCCGCTGTACTTTCTTTGCTTGGCAAACCAACCTGTTCTCCAAGTTGATGGCATGAACCCGTAGCATTCTGACACTGAGTGAAGTTGGTCCCTGTGCAAATCGTTTGTAGGACTGCATCTGGAGAAACCGAGATATCTTCTTTCAGGGAAGGGAAGCCATTGTCAACTTTCTGCGGGAAAAGTGGGAGAAGGCAAGCCCATGCAAGCCCATGCAAGCCCTGCGGGTCTGCCATGTGAGCACTCATTTTTCGTCGTCGTTTTCATGTTTTGCAATTGTTTTGCCCCGCCTTGGTGGGTGATCTCCTGCTAGTCTTGCTGGATGCGACAGTCTGGAGGGGTGGTGCAGCCAGGAGACGGAGTACCGCCTCATCAAGGAGCTATTCGCATTCGAAGGAAATCGCATTGGAGTTTGCTTTCAGTATGAGTTCAAAGATGCAACAACAGGCTGGAATTTGTCGGAAGGCAGTCTTTCATACATGCACTTCAAGCTCTCTTAGGCATACATTATGTATACATATATGTATTGATACATGTTTATGAACATGTAAACTGTATCTAGATATATCGTATCTATATAGATGTATCTATATGTACTGGTATCTATATCTATATGTGTATGTTTATGTCTATGTACATGCAGTGTGTTTGTGTATGTGTTTGTAGATGTATATTATGTATCCATGTATATCATATGTATGTATAACATGTGCATATATATACATATGTATTTATTATAACGATAATCATATTTACAATCACAAGCATGTATCTGTATGTATAGATCAAACCGGTGTTTAGTTTGTGGTTGATGTTGGTGGTATCCTATTTCAGGCAGATCCCTCATAGGAATTCGGACTTTAAGCCGAAAACACCAACCAACAAAACCACCAGCCAGTGGTTGAATTCGTATGTATGTATGTATGTATGTATGTATGTATGTATGTATGTATGTATGTATGTATGTATGTATGTATGTATGTATGTATGTATGTATGTATGTATGTATGTATGTATGTATGTATGTATGTATGTATGTATGTATGTATGTATGTATGTATGTATGTATGTATGTATGTATGTATGTATGTATGTACTGTATGTATGTCATGTATGTATGTCATGTATGTATGTCATGTATGTATGTCATGTATGTATGTATGTATGTATGTATGTATGTATGTATGTATGTATGTATGTATGTATGTATGTATGTATGTATGTATGTACGAACGAACGAACGAACGAACAAACGAACGCACCAATGAATGAATGAATGAATGAATGAATGAATGAATGAATGAATGAATGAATGAATGAATGAATGAATGAATGAATGAATTATGCGTTACGGTCAAATACGCGAAGACCAATTTAGTAAGGTTTTAGTCATGATTCAACATGATGAAGCACTATAAACTGATGGCGCCACCTCAACAAACTACGTAAAACTTTCATGAACTTGCAAGTGCGTGCACAAACATCGTAAAACGATAGGCCTCCACCAAAAAAGCTGGGTGACCTCTCGGTGTCGCACTGGGCGGTGGTAATACAGTTTGACCGAGCTTCATGTGTGTATATGTATGTCTATATGCAAGTCCTTGATCAATGCAACCACATCCGTAATTGCCTCCTTATTCCTTGCTTGTTGTTTGACCACTCTGCTCAGTGCGCAGACTGGCGACGCCAGGCTCTTGGTATAGAGCCTATGGCAACGAAAATTGGGATTTTGCAGAAAACGGGCAGATGAAGAGACGTCAGGCTGTTCGTCTGAATTTACTGGAACTTCCGAACTTGTGCATTTTTCCAATCTTTTGGCAGATTTTCTTAAAGTACTGCAGCAGTTTCGACACAGTTTGATGTTGTTGAGTGCAGGCTTCTATCAATAATGTGGCAATCATGGAATCAGTGGCTGAGCGGCAATTCTGGCACGATCTGGCACGAATTTTAAGCATTGTGAGCTTGAATCAAGTTTTGTCAACTTACTACGGATGTGCTGTCTCGCAACCGGAACCACAGCACTGAAGGAACGGCGATTTTTCTGGGCTTTGGGACCACGGCCTTCTGACTTTCCTGGGCTCAAAGGGCTCGAAGATCGATTTGGTTGCCTTTAAGATTGTGACATATGTCAGTGTCAGTGTCCACAAGTGACGCTCGCGCTGAACTGGGTTCCTCTGGTTTTCTCAAAAACTAACTTTTCAGAGAAGACTACATAAATATGTACAGTATATGAATAATATTTATATATTGACATACACGCATCATGATGCAGAATCTTTAAAAACATAGAACACGCCATGCAATATACAAATATATACAACATGATATATCAGATCTAGCATTTATATTATGAATGATTGATAATGCATAAGAGAATGTCAATGATGCAATGATACATGATATAACATATTTGATACTTAACATGTACCATATACAACCTGGTAGCCTTAGTAGCATTTATGATACTTGGCACTATTATCATGTAATGTATTATTTACTAGTGATATTTTATGGGTAGCAGATGATTTGAACACACAATATGTTTGACATAATTCCATTTCTTTAAAGTAATAGATACTATATGATAGATATGATGTATGCAACATACATGATACATGCAATTCAATTTGCTAACACAATTCATAGCATATGATATGACACATGCGAGCAGCGTTCAAAATAATTTTGATTCTTGTACATATTGCCTACCTGAAACTATTAAACTATATGTGATCCGTGTTCCAGGATCTTTGTGTCAAGTATATATGATCTGTGTTCTATGATGTTTGTTTTACGAGCCGCCCAGCCTGTGCCATTTCTCGTTTGAGTCAAACTGCATTTGACCTAGTCAATCTGCCGGTGGGGTGGCCCCCCAGTCAATGGTGATGAACCCCTGCGGTGGTGGGTGGTAGTAGTACTTCCTGTTTTTGTAGTACTATATATGTGTGTAGATGCATACATATGTATATACAGTGTATGTTTATACATGTAATATGTTACTGGTTGTGTGTTGATGTGTGGGGGTAGTGCCCAAGCCGCAAGTTTTGCAAAGCGTTGACCAGGCTCCTAAGGGCCAGAAAGGCTTGGCTGGGCACCTCAGTCAGCGCTGGGTCCAAATTCAGGCTGCCTCGTGAGTCCAAGGCTATGCACCAAAAGGAATTCCCACCCTTCTCCTGGTCTCTTTACCCCAGGGACCAGTAGAATGTCATTAGGGTCGGACACTTATTTTACTATTTGATATCCCTTTCCTCCACTTACTTCTATCAGTCTCAAGCTCTTGACATATTTTAGTATTTTAGTTTCATATATGCGTTCCTTGTGTACAGCATGGTTTGCTTGCAGTGCCCCCGCTGTTCTGCAGGATTATTAAACAAATACAGTGCAAGACAATACACGTTTATTGCCAACTCACTCCATTTTCTCAAATTCTATTTTAGAAAGCCGGCTTAAGATGAAGACCGGAAACAGGGACGACTTTGTCATGTTGAGGTTAATCATCTTGGAACATGTGCTCTATTTACAGCTATGCACACTAAGGGGGACCTCCAAACATGTACTATGACAGAACACCTGTTTCAATTGTTCTTTGATTCAAACGAGAACAATGTCTCGGGACTTCACTTGACATTGTTCCTCAAACTGCGCTTTCTTTGCCTGAGGCCAGCTTTGTGGTGCAACATCGGGCAGTGTTTCTTCGTTCTAAGCCTAACGTGGAGGTGCACAGAATGCTTGTGTGCTTGAGCCTGCTTGTGAGATGCAAGGGTAGGCTGAGTTTTCCTGCAAATCTTGCATCACACAAGCTGTCAGAACATTGAGTATTTTTCCTGCATAGGCTGACTTCTTGGGTGATTCGTGCTCGTTGATTTCCATTCTACTTTCATCATGCAAAGCATTCATTCGAAGAACTTCCCTTTGCAGGCAGACAGGCTTGGTATCGTATGCCAGGGGCATGTGCTGAAAGGCTATGAGATGCAAGGCTGTTCTGGAATGTTGTTTTAGTTGCCTGTTGAGAGTTCCACACAGACTAGAGACCAAAAAGTAGAAGGTGAACATTGAATTGGATCTGATGCTGCATACTATATTGATGCTAAGTAGCAATCACATGGATACTATGAACACCATTTTTAATGTTTTCATATTATTTCCAATTTCAATATTTTTTGGGTCAGTCACACACCCTGCACTGTCCTGTGCAGGCTGGGTACAGTTGAGTCATGAATCCAGCATGCAGGCGAGGTGCGATTATCTTGCATTAGCAGCGTCTAGCCGGACATTCAGCAGTGGATCCATGTTGCAGCATGGGCTTGCATTCCGACAGTGTTTTGATTTTCGGGAGGTTCCTAAAATCCAGTTGAAACCATCACCACCGCCGCCGCCGCCACCACCACCACCTCCTCCTGTTGTTGTTTGTTTGTTTGTTTGTTTGCTTGCTTGCTTGTTTGTCTGTCTGTCTGTCTGTCTGTCTGTGTGTTTGTTTGTTTGTTTGTTTGTTTGTTTGTTTGTTTGTTTGTTTGTTTGTTTGTTTGTTTGTTTGTTTGTTTGTTTGTTTGTTTGTTTGTTTGTTTGTTTGTTTGTTTGTTTGTTTGTTTGTTTGTTTGTTTGTTTGTTTGTTTGTTTGTTTGTTTGTTTGTTTGTAGAAGAGCCCGGTGACAGCAGGCGCATGACAAGAGCCGAACACCGCAGCATACCAGAAGTCTTTCAAGTCCATGATTTTGCCGAACTCATGATTCGCTCAAAGCAATTCTTCCGGCCAGGCTGGAGCTGGCGGAAAAACTGCCTGGTGCCTGATCAATGGCGACGAGGTGGTTGCTCTATGTCAACATGTGTCAACTGCTTTTGCTCTCTCATGTGCTTTTTGCACCATGCATGCAGCGTATGCAAAAGTCCACTGTTGAATTCAGATGAATTCAGTAGTTGCTGGGTGAAATTGAAGAGAGTTACACAGAGCGAAATCAAAAGGCAGTAGAGGACATTCTGAAATCAGGTTGGTTTGGGAGTTCTGCTCCGTCCATTGAAACCTGGTGAAGCACCGAAAGCAGTCGACGAGGAGATCAGCCAGCGTTTGTATGTAACTCTATGGAATATTGGGTGACTGTGAGAAGTATTGCCGTATGTTATCAGAAGTACTTGTATGAAACACAAGCACACAAGGTGCACAATTGAGCAGGACTCTGAGGAGGAGAAGCGCATTGCTTGGAGAGCTGAAGTCGCCGGCTAAGAGAAATGTTCGGGATCCTTAGGAGTTTGGGTTCTGCAGTTGATTGACGCGCGCGAGGATATCTACACCGGCGCCTTAGAGTTTGAGGTACTGTTCAAGTCTGTCGCAGTGCGAAGGACCAAACTCATGAAAAAGAAGAATTATGAAGAATTGAATATTTTGAGTTTTGAGGCACTCTCTACAGTACAGTGTGGGGGTCCCAGAAGCCTTGACACAAGTTCGTGAGTTTCATCGGGACAGGAGACCTGAAGCTAGTGCCAAGTCCTTGGGAATTGTGAAGGAGGTCGAGAAGTCGGGAATTCTTGTTCGCAGCACTGGGAACAGTTTGGGTGAGGGGTGTGGCTACAGAACCCAGGGCTGGTGTAAGTATACGGTGTCAATCTTGCAGACAGAAATCTTGGTTCTGGGTCTCGCTCGCCAGGAGAGAAGTTTTTGCCTGCAGGGTTTCCCCCTGCGAAAATGACTTACCTTTCGGACATCTATTCAACTACACATCTTACGCATTTTTCACTCATGATGTATTATAATTTGATTCTCACTTACTCTTTGTTCTCCATCACAATTTCAGCCATGCCTCAGGGGGACCGCATCTTTGGCTATCCAAAGGAAAATTGGATGCAAACAAGCAAGAAGTACAGGCACACCTGGCAAAGCATGCCAAAACAACTCCAAGGATTTGGAGTAGCGAGCGTGTGTCATCCTGGCATGTAGATATTTCTTGTCACGTCTCTGAAGGCAGAAAGCTCCTGGATGGATACGCGTGGCTCAGAACTTGGTTCCATTTTTTTGCGGTAATAACTTGGTTTTGTACATCATCTTCTCTTCCGCTTCAATCGTTGCGTCCGTATCATCAAAAAGGATCTGCATTTGTTTCTTCACACACCTATCATTTGCAATCAAAGGTCAATATAAATGCTTATAAGATGTAAACTTAATCTAACGTGTGGAGCAGCTCAAGCGGCCTGCTTAGGATGGAACAGATCTTGGCCATGGCCCCCTCCTCCAGTGCACGTCGTTGAAGCCACAGATGACCAAGTGCTTTGCTGAGGCAAGAGGGCTTGCCAATTATTTCTTGCTACTTGTGGATATCAATAAGTACGATTTGTGGTCCAGTCGATAATCATTCAATATTTGGTGACGTGCAAGTGGACATGGGCTCCGCCAAAACAGTCTTTCAGAGTTCAGGCATTAAATACGCTTCAATTCAGTTCACTTCTGCACTGCCTTCATGAAGGATTGCTCCTTGTATGGAATCATTTCACCGTTCTTGTTCAAAACAACAGGCGCTCCTGATTACATGGCAGCAGCTCCCAGTCAAATCAGCCATGTACACCCTGGAATGGATGAGTCAGGACGAGATGCGTTGCGATGTTGCTTGGCACACTGATCATTTTGAATCCTAGTCAGGACAAGAAGTCCAAAACAGTTGCACTGGAGAAGACACTGTCAACCACAGGCTCCTTCAAGCTTGATTGCGCAGCAGCTGTGATGACAGCAGTACATGTAGTTTATATTCAAGCATGTTCAAACCAGCATGGAAAGTAAGCTTTTCGTTTGTGAAGGTAAGATCCAAGGATTGAGTGCCGACTCCACCTACTACGTTCGGACAGAAACTCAGTGATACAAAGTCGTCACCGGCCATCATTTTGCTGATTTGTGCTCGAGGAATCTATTTAAAATTCATTCGAATTTACTTGGTTCACTTGTTCAATTGATGGTTCCTTACTGGTTCCACAGTCGTTCCTTCTTGACAGGATCATCGCTTTTGTGCTGGTGCCTGGAATGGAAGCTAGCAATCCGAAGAGTATTTGCGCTCAGGTAGCGTCATACTGCCAGTGACATTCGAACATTGCATATGTCAATGTATATTCTGATCACAGTGTATTGTATATTGATATATATATATATATGACATTATATTATATGATACTTTAAGCATCATAAACACTATATTTCTTACATATCACACATGACATCTTCTTTGTATGCCCTCTTAAACTTCAAACACCCATGCTGGCCCATGCTTCTTCAAACACTTGTTTTTTGTATCACAGATGTACCTCCAAAGCCTTGACATTTTTGCAGATATGCAGCGATTGGGCAGAAGCTCAAACGGGTCTACGCCTCAAGCGATTCAGGAGGTTCCAAATACAAAGACAGCACAAAGAAATTGGCAAAGACTCGACCTTCAACATCTTTCAACATCTTTCAAACTATCTGGAACAGAGCAGAGACACATCAATTACCAGTTGCAGCAGTTGCATGCTCACGAATTCAATCCCGTAACCCAAAGTTCGAGGAAGGTAGTGAGAGACTGAAAGACATGCATTTCATCAAATTGGAACTGAGGCTTGCCCGTGGACACTGTTGAGCAAACATCGATGACTTTTGATCCACTTGTGCGCCACCAAGCCACCCGAGAGAGAAAGCCCGAGTTTGGTGCATTGGATGCTTGGCTCCTGATTCACCCAGCAGATGTTCAGTCCACAACATGCACAGGCCAGAATACGTGGCCGGTGTCGTGGTTGTATCCTGGTTGCAGCAGTGACAACATGATCAATGCATATCAATGAGCTGTTTGCCCCTACATGTTCATACCTCAACCGATACCTTGTGTGGACTTGTGGATGCTTGATAGTTTTGCAAATTCATAATCTCTGATCATGGCTCCTCTCATCATCACCATCCTCCTCAGAAGCTCCAGGAATGGCTGCTAGCATGCAAATAAGGATTATTTGTTTGCAATGTATCATTTATCAGTCAATTCTGAGAATTCTGCAATTTTCTAGGCTAGATTCGGTGTATGAGTACGTCTATATCTCCCTGATTGGAGGTAGTTGGGGTAGCTACTCCGGACAATTTTGCACAATTGGCAAAATGGGACAATTTGGCATTGGTCCCACAATCATTCAAACATATTCAAATCTGTGCTTTGAAACCATCACTGAGCTTGCCAATCTGGAACATTCCTGATCTCCCCTTTACATACCTGCACCCAGAAAATCAAAGGACGACAGTTATACTTATACTATTATCAAAGGAAGTTTAGTGGCAAACTTCCGATATACGAACTTTTGGGTAGCCTGACAGGAATAGTAGTCCTAGCAGTAGTAGTCCTAGTAGTAGTAGTCGTAGCAGTAGTAGTCCTAGTAGTAGTAGTCGTAGCAGT
>DF242374.1:39862-58595 GCA_000507305.1 Breviolum minutum Mf 1.05b.01 | reverse complement strand
TAACAGGCTCATGGAAAGAGCAGTGTCCCGTACACAATGCGTTTGTGCCTCCACCATCAAATTATTGGAAAAAGGGAACGGAGTTGTGTACACCACCTCTGTTCTTGGAGTTGCGTCATGTCTTCTGCACTGCCCTGCTTTAACAAAAACGTTTGAAGGCATCCAACGACTTGAAGAACGCGGCCAACACATCCAACACGAGATTCCAACGCGTCGAGTACAAGGTCTCATCATCGTCTTTTTTGACACCGATTGCAAGGCTTTCCAAAGTTCAAGAAAAAGAACGGGAGAGTGCTATTTACTCTGTTGTGTTTCCAACGCCATCTCGGCATACGCACCATGCGTTCCAGGACTCACTTACACGCAACACACAAGTATTTTGTAGATGCCACCTGGCAGGATTAGGTTTCAAGGAACAACGGTGCATTGAGTGGTCATCAGGAACAGATTTAATGATTGAGTGGCCGGCCACACTGCGATCTTCAACCAAGCGGTGCTGTGGAAGGAAGGCACTGTATGCTTTGAAGTCAAGTACCATGCAAATAGTTGAAGAAATGTTCTTTTTGATTCTCATCTACTATTGGTTGCGGCCGGACACCAAAATGACATGGTCTTCAAAACCTAACAGAAGTGAGCGCACAAAAAATTTGAACATATTCCCAAATTTCCCAAGGAACATACTTTCCAATGGCTTGCAGTCTTCGGTTTTGAGCAGGTCACTTCAACGTTGCAAAAAGTTGACATCCTCGTTTTCCAAAATATTTATTTGTTTGCAACAATGCGTCAAAAGAAAAAACGAGGCCGTTGAATGCCACTGGATCTACACGCTGATGGATCAGCTGGATTGAAATGAAAGCGGCATCAACATTGGAGCCAGCGCCAAACTCACACGAACAGTTCACGCTAAATTTGAGAAAACCACACGGCAACCCAGTGGCGCTGGATGACAGGGTACACCGAACGACCTGAAAACGGGTTCTTTTTGGCAAGCAGTGAAAAAAAATTGGGCCCGTCCTGTTTGAAATGCGGGCTCTGCAAATCGGAAAAGACTCATCCAGCGACAGCACCGCTCTCATTTTTACCAATCGTTTTATTGTGTGACCTTCATGATGAGTTCCCAATCATACATCCATCCATGCAGAGCTTTGCTGAAGGCTCGGGCCAGGAAACCTCCAAACCAAGCACAGATTGGGTGTGAATGTTAGGGGGCCAAGTTTACAGGATTCTCAATCGTGCGCTGTATGAGCCCTGCAACGTCATGACATCTGAAGAAATTTGTGGAATTCAGACACACCGCCTGCACTGCACCTACGATTTTTCTTCATGTCGGGGTGTCGCATTCCAAACCTGAGATGCAACTTGCAATGGCAATTTTCGAATGCTCCGCAGCATGTCCGGACTCAGAACACATTGCAATCTGCTCGCATTGCCCAAAGACTTCACAAAATCAAAGTGGGATCAACCCATTGATGAAGTCAGTCCTGGACCTGCTTGACAGAGCGCGATTCGCTTAGCGCAAAAGCATTTTAGCAAAGACTAGGGCTATGGGCTGGACACTGCCAAGTTGTCACATGCTTGACTGAAACATGCCAAGCTACAAACTTGAGATGTAAGTTGCAATTCTGCCAGCGTCTGGCTTGTGAATATCTCAAGTCCGGACCTATTTGTCTGAGACCTATTTGTTTCAAGATGTGGCCACAAGTAAGTGCAAGCCCAGGTTCACGCTGTCTACCGGCCAACCTGCCCTGAATTGGCATGTGACAAGGGCCAGGGTTTTTCCTGGTGCACCGCTGCTCTTGAAGACGAGGGCCCACATCTTGCATCATCTTGAACCGACAGGCAACATTGTGATCATGGATGATCATGGTACTTTACACGCAAAGAAATCACGGAGATTGCAGAAAATTCGCAGGCTGCTTGCACAGCTGTTCTTGCCCAATGATCATTGCAAACTGCAAAACTGCAAAACTGAGCTCAAACGATGTGCAACGACTCACCCAGATGAAAAATGGTGGATAGGTCGCCCCAAAAACCGGTAACATCTAGCTCTATGGGGTAATGAAAAACGAACTTGTTACACCTATATAACCTTAACCGGACACCTGTGGTATCATTTCCCATATCATCCAGGTATGGCATGTTTACCCACGTTTGGCGTATTTTTATGTATGTTTATGCTAAACGTAGGCAAATATTCCATACGTTTGGCTTTTGGCTTGGGATGTTTGCAAAGCCTGAAACAGGAAACCATGGCGCTCTTGGCAGACCTGTGTGCATCTTATTTACGCACGTTTAGCATGTCAGAAAGGACAATCCAACTCAAGTTCCCACATTTTGGACTGGCTTAACCTGTCAATGTCATGCAACGTCTACCTGCCAATGGCGTCAAGCGGAAGAACTTCTCAATGGCGTCAACCCAACTGTATAGACCCACATCGACAGCACATCGGCTTGCGACTTGCCCAGCAGCCTTTCTGCAAAGTTCTATGAGCTACGGACGAAATTACTCGTTTGAGGAAAATGCCATCACCAAACGTGGGGGGTACACTTTCGGTTGCGCAGCTTTTGAATATGGATTATGGGGTATCGGTTTTGGGAGGGGACCTATCGGTTATGAAGGTTCCCTGAACCGCTTCAAGTTCAAGGCAGCTTCTTACTACTCTGTTTATCCACTAATTTTGTCGGCTACTCATAAAGCCGCTCATTTCCAAGGGGCTTGGGCCTTGGCCGAAATTTACCCACATGGCTGACACAGCTTGACAGTGTTCCTCGTCAAGCTGCATTCAATGTGCAAGTTCATACCCACAGAATAATTGAGTGGCAACGAAACTGGCCAAATATTGACGAAACAATGCTGCGCAAGGAAGCAACATAGCTTTAACCAAACAGGCTTTGCGGCCACTAAAGTGTTGATTACCTTTTATTATCACCACGCACCTTGTACCATTTTAGTTTGGGGTGATGTTTGCAAGGCTCGAAGGAACAAGCCAAAGCGCTGTCAGTTTCGATCTACATCCCATGCACCCAGGACATGTTAGAAAGAACAATCCACAATCAAACTCAAGTTGAGATACTTGGGACTGCCTCACCTGATCAATGCCATAGAGTGTCTACCGAATGGTTTCAACAGGGAGAAACTTTTCAATGGCATCCCAAGTGTGCAATCCAGTCTAAGGGAAATGCTAACAGGATCCAAAAAACGTGCTATTCTAGGATTTGGTGTGATGTGTCTTACTGTGGCGTGATGCAGACTGATGCGTCTCAGGTGACAAAAAAGAAAAGTCAAGGAAACTTTATCATAGAGCCTTCTAGACAGGTGATAGGAGCTTACTCAAGACATTGATGCATCGTCACGCAAGATCATGATTCATCCCACCCTGCGTTAATGCAATTAGAAGGGAAACTTACATTTGCACAGGGATAAGTCATGATGTGTCATGAGGCGTCGCGCCTCACACTAGAACCCGCTTAATCGAACCCGCTAACGTCTTACGTGCTGCATCAAGGCCTTCGGTGGAATCGGTCTGCCTAACCATGCCACACAACATTTCCATAATCCATACAAAATCAATGGTTCGAGGTTCACGAATGTTCACGATACCTAGGACCTAGCCAACCATGTTTGTTCGCACGCGCCGTGTCCTGACACAACTCAGAGTAAGTCCAAGACCGAACAAAACATGAACTCTTGCATGATCCTTTGAAAGAACTTGGTATGAAGATGAGATCAGAACTTTGGAATCTCAGGCTAAAAGTCTTTAGATACGCTGCGCCCAGCACCAAACGCCATGACAGATTCTGTGCATCTGCAGCGTTGTAAAGTTCCAGCAATTTTCAGGTAATGCTGGCAGAAATCATCTCCAACCTTTTCTAGAACCCGGAAAAAACAAACAGCTGGGAAAAAACAAGTCTGCAAATGTTTCTCCTTTTCCATAGTGGCATTTTCAAGTTCCAGCGCTCGGAAGCTGCATCAACAGATGGGGGCGGCCTCTCAAACCGCCGATGGACAAATTAGCCTTGCAAAATATACATGAAGCGTTGATCATGGTGGTCTGAACTAGTGACATGGTGATGCCATTATCGTCCTGAACATGACTGGCCAGAAAGATAACATGTTGGTCTTTGCTAGCGTATGCTTTTCGACTTCCAAAAGTCACTTGAAATTTCGGGTAACTGAGATATCATGGGATATCCATGTTGGCGATATTCAATGGGATATCCATGTTGGCAAGCCGCCTATTCGCGCGCTCTAAGAATCAATTGGAAAAGGGCCTTGTTTGCAATGCTTTTCGTTCACATGGGAGAAACAACGTCATTTTGGGTAAGGATCCGCATCTTTGCATAAGAGATCTCATTAAAACAACATATCTGCACCCGCGCAAAAGTGCAAAAGGTCCGTGAAGACAAGACAACTTCAATGCTACCGGGCAACCCTTAAAAACTCTGAATTTGATTTTGGCATGATGCCTTTGCAAGCTTTGATTGCTCCCAAGTTGATCAACAAAATGCGAGCAGAAACTGAAACTATACCCATTGCAGTCACAAAAAGTCATCTTGGCTGGCCCTTCACTACATGTCTGGAAACATGTGAATGATTTTTGTAGCTCTCAGCGAATCAAATTTTGGACTTCAACTTTGAAGCACAACCAACTACTGCATATCTGAGGATTTTGGAAAATTGCATTAAGGTGGCCATATTCAATGGGATGTTCATGTTGGCAAGTCGCCTATTCGCCGCTTTAAAGATCAATTGGAAAAGGGCCTTGTTTGCAATGCTTTTCGTTCACATGGGAGAAACAACGTCATTTTGGGTAAGGATCCGCATCTTTGGACAAGAGATCTCATTAAAACAACATGTCTACACCCGCGCAAAAGTGCAAAAAGTCCGTGAGGACAAGACAACTTCAATGTTACCAGGCAACCCTTAAAAGCTCTGAACTTGCTCTTGGCAAGATGCAGGCTGAAAAGTCGGCTTGGCAAGATGCAGGTGACAAACCTCTTTGAAGCGGGGTGAATGAACTGAGGGCAGCCACAACCATGGCAATTGACAGGATCGCAGTGCCAAATTATTTTCAAGGATCACACTTGTGCGAGAAAAGCGACCATAGCGTCCGGCAGATGCATGACGACTGATTTTGTTGCTCTCAGGGAATCAAATTTTGGACCCCAACTTTGAAGCACAACCAACTACTGCATATTATCTGAGGGTCTTTTAAAAATCGCGTGATATATGATCCTTTGCAGGCAGAGGGAACACCGCGCTACAAAGGGAAAATCCTTTGCAGGCTGAAAAGTCGGCTTGGCAGGGCCTTCGCTACATTTCTGGAAAGATGGTCCCTCAGCTTTGGAACAGCCCACTGCAACATGACGAGTAGCTGAGTAGCTGCTCACTGCTCAACAAATGGCACCTATTTCGTTCACGAAACTAAGCCATGGACATGACTCGTTTACGACACACAAAAAGTGTCGTCCATGTATGGACCGTATCTGTATGTTGATGCTTCTAAATTGGACATAACCAAAAGTGATCCAAAAGTGATCCCGAGGCAGTCTTCAAGCACCAAGCCTTCTCGCCAAGATCTGATTTACCAATTGTAGACTCAATTCGCTCAATTGCATTCTTTCTTGGGACATGTCGATTTGGCTCAGTCAAAAAACTCTTGTTTTGGGAGCCGAAAAGACCATGGGGCAGAATGTAAAAAGATGCCTCTTAGCCTTTGTTGACTTTTTGTTGCTGGTATCGCATTTGGATGGAGGAAAAAAAGGATTTGATTGAACTCAAATAAAGATATGTGAGTATAATAAATGGGGCAGACATGTGAAATCCTATAGATAACAATATATGTATAGATCAAAACCCATTGGCTCATGCACAACCCACAAGCTTTGCACTTCCTGTTGACATGTTTATCTCAAGGGCCCATTGTGTTTGAACACTCAAAAACCTTGGAAGCTGCGGAATGATTAAGCATGATTCTGTTCTTTGCACTGGTCAAGTGAGAATACAAGCTGATGTTTGTTCCCAAAATCATTCGAATAGCTTCGGGGTGATCCTCCTCCCAAACAATGCACAGTAGGATGAAGCATCAAAATTCCTTCACTGCCTTCCCCGCATCCTGCAAATAAACCCCCCAAACTTCAACGAATAGAACCGGAAAATGATCTAATTTTGTTGCTGAAGCAAAAGGAATCTCCCAGCATCCAGTGGCTGACTTTCAGGTGAAGCATGTTGAACTTCAGCTGGTACCCAATTCACATCCACCAATTAAGATGCTTGGCTATCAGTTGGATGATGACCCAAACCTTTACGAATGGGGAATGGTTGGAAATCACCAATTCCATCCATGAACAAAACTGGTTGTTTAGTCACCAAACATTTCAGATATCTAAAATGGAGGTACAAAAACCTATTGCTTTTTAGGGGTTTATTGTTGAAAACCTTGTGAAATCAAACAGGGTAAACTACCAACAAAACACCCACCGATTTAAAAAGAAAATCCTTTCAGGAAAGTTCGTTTTCAGATGCAAATTGTGAGAGCTGATCACACTGAATTTCTTACCGTGCCTTTAAAAAGGGGTTTGTTGGTTAACCGGAAGGAATCTAAGAGATGATGAACCGATGATACCAGAAAAACAGTCATACCAGTCATACCTCAAGTCCCGAGTTCGGTGGGATTGTTGCAGAGAGGCTTCCAAAAACCACTACAAGTGAGGCAGGTGTCATCTAAATAGAGTAGTTGATTGATACTATTGTTTGAAAAAATCAAAGTCTCGAAGCAATCACTTGATAGTTTAAGGTTGGTGGTTTACCATTCTTAGAACCCTTTCAAGTGACTATCACTTGCTTGGAAGTACAACCGGAAAAAAAAAAACAGCTCCAGAACCAACTATCAAACCTGACATGAAAATCCGACAAACGAGTCAGAGACGCATCTTGGCATCTTGCAACAGTTCTCTACGATATTCCAACGGTTTTTTTAATGTACGAATATGTGTGTCCAAAGGGTGATTAAAAAATCAATGGAAAAGAAATCACCTGAGAGAGTTCCAAGAACATCTTCCTAGTTCCTTTAAAAAAGTGGCAAGTGAAGGTTTAGTTCGGGATCCGATACTACAAATTTCATATCATCTTGATGGTGGCTGCTACCGGGTACTCAAACAGAATGCAATTCGTCAAAACAAAAAAAGGCCATGGATGGTCGGGCCGTCAAAAAATACAAACCAACAGTGGTACGTCTCCCTACGATTGAAACAACAACAGCACATGTTCCACATCCATATGGTTCAGAATTCTGTCTAACCACTTAAGTTTGGAAGTTTATCCCTGCAGGGGTTGGAAAAAGAATCCCAGGTGCTCCGTATTTCCGAACCATCACCAGTATGTCAAAGTGAAAGATTTAGTGCGTCATACGTGAACACCCAGGAAGGAGTTTTACCTAAACGGTCAAACTTTGTGAATTTCAGAAGCGACAACTCCAAAGTTTTGCCATGAATATCCTATACCCGTGGACGCTCAAAGTAGATAATTACTTCTCCTTGGAGGATCATCCCATTCAGTAACTAGTCAGCAACTATGGTTAGTATGTCCCTTAACTGGGGTGGTTCCCCTTCCAAATGGTCTAAATGGCTTATAAATAGGGGTTACATTACCAACTGCTTACTAAATGGAATGATCCTCCAAGTCGGGTCGCTTTTTTGCAGGTACCGACCCGGTTTCCCATGACAAGGCTGCGGGGGGTGGGTGCCCGTTGGTTGGTTGCCTATTCTAGGAAATCCCGCTAAAATATATTTCCATGAACAAAAACCTACTTCGAATAGGCGGTCCAACGACCAAGCAATGATTGATTGATATAACTTGGAACTTATGGCCGCAATTTACCCAAAGCAAAATCACTAAGGTGCTATTCATTGATCCAAATTTGTTGGGACCTTCTAACATCCTACCGCACAGGTGCCCCATGATCCACCCGAATGAAATGCCTGGCCATTTTGCTCCATTTGCGCCTGCATCTGTGACTCATCTTAAGATATGCCAAGTACTGCCCAGGCATTTCTGAAACGCATTGCTTTTCCATTCTGCATTGGTCTTTAGCATGAATTATATAATTGTCAAGCCAGTGGTACTAATGTAACCTTTTGTGTGAAAGCCTGACAAAACCAACCGCGTTGGCCGCCAGGTAAAAATGCGGTTGTTTTCACGTACCTCTCCCTCTAACTTCACCATCATTGATTGAGAACTTTATTGGTGTCTTCGTGTGCAACCAGCTCCGTTCTGGCTTTGTTTGAAGGGTTGCGAGTCGGAAGAACTCTTGTCCTTTCACAAAAATGCGCGGGGAATTATGTAACATGTTTTTTCATGTTTTCGCCCAAAAAGCTTGAACTAGCTGGTGAGGGATCTTTGGGTCACGGAAGGCTGACACTCTTCTTCTGATTGAGAGAAGCCATGGAAAATGTCAACATCGTCAGAGAAGCGTGTCCCTAACAATTTCTACCATCACATTCAAACCCTAAGGTGTTTGGTGATTCAGCTGGCAATTCACGGTTTCAACAGAAACAAACTTTTCAATGGCGTCCTAAGTATAGATCCACTTCTTCCCTGCTGTGTCAGGGACGGGCCGGTGGAATTTTTCTGCCTAAGGATGCCAAAGCGGGTCATGTTGGAGATTGGAGATAAGGCTGCATGTTTTCCAAGTTTCGAACAACAGCTGGTTTCGGGACATTCCTAATCCTATAGGTACCGTCACACAATCGATGCGACCTTCCCAAAAGCTTCACACAATGAAACTGGTGCATTTCCGGCGTGAGCAAGGCAATATCATGACGCCAGTAAACCTCTGTACCTCCCGATCCGCTGGGAGGTTTGCTCAACACTTGCTCATTCTGGAAATATGGAACTTGTTTGGGATCGAGCTGTTGATTTTTGAAACGTGTGAGTTGAGTGTGCACAAGAAGGTTCAATTTCAAGTGGATTCGTTTTCATAAACACGTGTTTGGTTCAATCCTATAACGATATCCGAAACTGAAAAAAATTGGCCACTAAGGAGCCATGGAATGAAACAACTCACCTAACAGCACTGAGCGCAGATTCAATTTGTGCAAAGAACCAACACGTTTTTTGCCAGCTTTGCTGCCACTTTGCCAGCTCCCTGGGCCGCAGCTCTGCGCAACCCGACCAAAATCAGGGCATTTCGCATCTGGCCCCTTTTCTGCAACTTGAAGGAGATATTCGACCTGTTTGAGAGCATTGGTGTTGCCTGACTACCCTTCACGTTGCGCGGCCCCCCTACGAATATGTACAACAGAAGACTGGGAAATGCACAGTAAAACGTTTCACAGCGATGCGCAAGACTTTTTTCAATGTTACCTGGCAACCCTTATAGCTCTGAATTTGCTTTTGGCAAGATGCATTTGCAAGTTTTCATTGCTCCCAAGTTGATCAGAAACTGAAATTATAGTCTTTGCAGGCAGAAAAAGAAGGCCCACCAGTCGCTACATTTCTGGAAACATGTGAATGATTGGTCGCAACTCAAGGTTCCCATGTTTCGAGGGGTTCTGTTTGGGAAATCAGATTTGGAGTCAGAGGCCAAGTCGGAAAGAAATGCGAGCTTTTTGGCAGTCGTACCTCGCGGTTCCGCCATTGGATTTTTGCAATGCCTGCACCTCATTCTCGAAATGTGGAAGCGTCTGAGGATCCAATGGTTGCAAGTGACTGTGCAAAACAGGGTGGTCGGATGTATAGAGGTCGATGTTTCATGCATGTTCAGCCTCCGCCGCTCACAAAAAAGTTGGAAATTTGCTCCAAAGGCATTGAATCGGAGAACTCAATTTGCAACATTGGGCAGGTGCATCATGTTTGTAGGCCCAGGTAGCACAAGACTGATTCCTTGTCGCCTGGAACGGTTTCCGAACTACTTTATTGAGACGTCATCTTCTCTGTGTGTACAACTGCTTTGAATGGGTCAAAAAGCCCGGCTTGAAAAATGCCACTTTGACACCCAGAGCACAAAGCCATGCCCATCAAGCCAACACAGATGAGGAAATGCACCAAAACATGTGCCACGAATCACAGCGATGTGCAGTTGAGATCTTGACAAGTGAATGATTTGTGGCTGCAACAAAACTACCTCCCGCCACACAACGTTTGGTTGGTGAGAAGGTGCGCTGGGTTTTCCAAACATCTTATTTTTCGCCTCAGGGCGCGAGCAAAATTTCAAGACAGGAGGGTTTTTTGTCAGGCTTGGGACAGGATGTCAAAATATCCTGACGATGGAAGATGCAACTTAGCCTAATTTTGACATCAATAGGAGACTCTAATGCGGCCAAAAAACAGATGTTGATGCCCAGCTGGTGATACGGTGCACCCAGCACCAAACAATCTTTGCCATGACAGATTCTGCATTGCAACGTGGCACCAGCAGTGCATCTGCACCATCCGCGGGCAGTTTTGCCTTGTAAAGGTCCAGCAATTTTCACGCAATGCTGGCAGGAATCATCTCCAACCTTTTTTAGAACCCCCAAAAAACAAACGGCTGGAATAAAAAAGACTGGTGGTTAGATCTTTGTAAATTTGTCTCCTTTTCCAAAGTGGCATTCTCAAGTTCCAGCGCTTGGTTTTCGACAGTTGAAGTTGCATCAACAGATGGGGCGGCTTTCTCCTCTCAAACCGCCCCAGTGGGCAAGTTAGTTTTGCAAAATATCCATGTAGATCATGGTGGTCTGAACTGGTGACATGGTGATGCCACGATAGTCTTGCACATGGCTGGCCTGAAAGATAACATGTTGGTCTTTGCTAGTGTATGACTTTAGAATGAACTATTCGAGCCCTAACATTTTGCATTCCATATAGCAAACCCTACTTTTACCTATTTTGGATTTTTGGTGCAAATGCTTCAGCACAACTCAAATTGCAAGTGGGTACCTGCAGAAGTCTTTTTCCTCACCTTCACCGCTTCTTGTATGTCTAGCTAAGCGTCAGCGACCTGCGCAGTGCCAAATTATTCCCAAGGATCACAAAACATGACCATAGCGTCACCGGCATATGCATGACGACTGACTTTTGTAGCTCTCAGCGAATCAAATTTTGGGCCTCAACTTTGAAGCACAACCAACTGCTCCATATCTGAGGATCTGAGAAAATTGCATTAACGTGGCCATATTCAATGGGATATTCATGTTGACAAGGCAGGGCTGCCAAATTCACCAAAAACAAAAATGATCAATGGAATCATGCTGGCAACCTCAAAGGGATTGACTGACTTGTGATGCCCGGTGCGTGGGTTCCGAACCCCCCAAATACCGACGGCCGCACGCCAATGGCATTCTGAGGGGTAGGATTTGGACAGCTCAAAGCGTTTTGGCCCAACCCAAGGCATCAACATCTCTTGGGTAGGGACCCCTTAAACTCGGTCGGCTGGTAGCCGGTGGCTCTTGGGGGGTCCCAATTTTTGAACCCCGTGATTCATCGACATACTGTCGCGTACTCATACTGGTGAAAGCTGACCAGAGTATATTATTTACAAAGGCTGCCTTCGCTACTCGGCCCAGCATTGCCAGGTGACAGTTCCACCATTCATTCTTCTTTTGTTAGGGAGTCTTGGTGAAATTGGTGAAATTGGTGGCCTCGCCAGACTTGACGCAACTCAGGGTTCCCACGTTTAGAGGGGTTTTGTTTGGGAACTCAGATTTAAAGTCAGAGGCCAAGTCGGAAAGAAATCCAAGCTTTTTGGCAGTCGTACCTCGCGGTTCTGCCATGGGATTTTTGCAATGCCTGCACCTCATTCTCGAAATGTGGAAGCGTCTGAGGATCCAATGGTTGCAAGTGACTGTGCAAAACAGGGTGGTCGGATGTATAGAGGTCGATGTTTCATGCATGTTCAGCCTCCGCCGCTCACAAAAAAGTTGGAAATTTGCTCCAAAGGCATTGAATCGGAGAACTCAATTTGCAACATTGGGCAGGTGCATCATGTTTGTAGGCC
The DNA here is from genome assembly GCA_000507305.1 of Breviolum minutum Mf 1.05b.01. Lineage (NCBI taxonomy): Eukaryota > Dinophyceae > Suessiales > Symbiodiniaceae > Breviolum > Breviolum minutum. Next base: position 46,620 of record DF242374.1, on the reverse strand, counting down.
CAGGTAGCACAAGACTGATTCCTTGTCGCCTGGAACGGTTTCCGAACTACTTTATTGAGACGTCATCTTCTCTGTGTGTCCGTACAATTGCTTGGAAAACGCCAAGTTGACAGGAACCCGTGACGCCTCCTTTCAGAGCCGTGCGATATTTCCTCAACCGGCATTTGAACACTGCGTGATGATAGTACTGAATGGCAAAGTCACCTCAAAAAAACACAGGCATGCAAACAAACTGTCCGACTGACAGCGGGAAAACAGAGATCCTTTCAAGCATTTTCCTGGGTCCTGAAACCATATGAAGAAATTGCAGGGTGCTGGCTCAAGTTTTTTTTTGTTGATGGTCGTTTGGTCGTTTTCCAAGATTTTCCAGAATAAGCAGAACTAACGCCTGATGTTACGTGACACGCTTGGTGAACTGACACCAGGACAAGTTGTGGAATAACGTATTACTGTAAAGGTAACAAACCTCTTTGAAGCGCAGTGAATGAACTGAAATGGTCCCTCAGCTTTGGAACAGCCCACTGCAACATGACGAGTAGCTGAGTAGCTGCTCAACAAATGGCACCAGCTTCGTTCACGAAACTAAGCTATGGACATGACTCGTTTTGCGGCACACAAAATGCGTCGTCCATGTGTGGACCATATCTTCGCACCAGTTGTGTTCGGAGCAATATCTTGATGCTTCTAAATTGGACAAAACAAAAAGCGATCTCAAGGCAGTCTTCAAGCACCAAGCCTTCTCACCAAGATCTGATTTACCAATTGTAGACTCAATTCGCTCAATTGCATTCTTTCTTGGGACATGACGATTTGCTCAGTCAAAAACCCTCGATTCGCGTGCCAAAAACCATGGGGCAAGGATGTATAAAGACACCTCTGTTGACTTTTGTACTGAAAAAAAAGTCATGACTCCTGGTACCGCGTTTGAATTAAAAAAGGATTTGATTGAACTCAAACAAAGATATCTGAGTGTAATTAATCGGGTAGACCTGTGAAATCCCATAGATAATAGTATATTTATAGATCAAAATCCGATTGACTCATACACATCCCACAAGCTTTGCACTTCCTGTTGACATGTTTATCTCAACAGCCCATTGTGTTGGCACACTCAAAAACCTTACTGCGGAATGATCAAGCGTGACTCTGTTCCTTGCAACCTAATTTTTTCCCAAAATTATTCGAATAGCTTGGGGGTGATCCTCCCAAACAATGCTGACCGTTGGGATGAAGAAAATCAAACTTCCTTCACTGCCTTCCCACAATCCTGGAAAGATTTACCCCCCAAAGTTCAACGAATGGAACCGGAAAATGATCTAATTTTGTTGCTGAATCAAAAGGAATCTCCCAATATCCAGTGATTTTCAGGTAAAGCCGCCGTTACACTTCACGTCGTGCCCGATTCACATCCGTTGGATGATGAACCAAACCTTTACGAATGGGGAATGATTCGAAATCGCCATTTCCATCCATTTAAGAAAATTGTTGTTTACTTGGAGGATCATCCCATTTAGTAGGTGGTTAATGACCATGGACCATGGTTAGTAAGTCCCCCCAAGGATCGGGTTAGTCTAGTTATTACTGGTGGATGTAGCTTCCTTACTAACTATTTACTAAGTGGGGGCCCATCCTCCAAGAGCGTATAATGATCCTTTCCACTACTTGCCCCCAAGTAAACCTTTGAGGTTGGCTCGGAGAATGTGATTCAATAAACCAAAAGCCATACAGGGGTCATTTTATATCCAACCCAAACAATGCACGATTTTTTGTTACCATACATTTTGCAGTGTGTAAACCTTCCCCCGAAATGGGTCCCATTTAATGATCCCTTTGTACTTAATGTAAACCACAAAAAAAAACACGAATCTACGACTTGGGGTCCTCCAGGGTCTAATTGACATAGATTCAATCAACGTTGGTGTGGAAAAAACCTGTTGGCCAATTGATGGTTGATGTCAATGCTGGTGGTTTGTTGTTCCCTATATTTTCAAGTACAATCTTCTTTTCCAAAAAGGTATCCGGGTATTGATAAGATAGTAGATCAAACTCAAGTTCGGAAATCTCTACCCAGCGCAAACCTGAGTTCCTCGCTGCATTGCAGCAAAACTTAGATTCGCCCATTCAATTTGGTTGAAAAAATCCAAACAGATGTTCTCAACCGTGATGAATATTTTGATAGAAAACAAAAAGTCCCTCATAAGAGTTCCACGAACATCTTCCAAACAGCCAATTCACCTTTAAAACAGTGGACTGATATATGCCCACAAGCCATCAGGAAAACGTGCGAAACACAATGCACTTCGCCACACCAGGAAAACATCTACACTAGGCCACGGATGGTTGGCCTGCTTGACAGTTCATGAACTGACAAGCCACACATTTACTTCTCCAACCACTCAACCACCATGGGCAAACATAGGATGCATGTCATTTACATGATACAGATACATATATATATGTAACATGTGCATGTTCCCGCTATCCATATCTACACAACATTGGCATTTGCATCCAAACTTGTTTTTCAAAAATGAATAAACACCTTTTGTAATGTGTACAAAAAACCAAGCTGCTCCAATATAATAGTATCCAAGAATTTCAACCTTGTCGACCAGGGTTGATACAATTCTGAAGCCGAAGACAGGTGAACCATTAGCAATCTAAGTATCATTCAACATCACCAACCGAAACTATAGAAATTAATCAATGATGAAAGGTCATCAAATATTCAGAACTTTGTTCGTGGGAGGCGTCATCAGATCTGAAACTCCTTTGTCAAAACAAACATCTTCTCCCATGTTTGCATTGAAACCACATAATGTTACGCCTGGACTACTGTATCTCTACAATCAATGTACCCCAAGCCGTTTCTAGATACCTCACACTTTCCCTGACCCTCACCACGAAGAAAGATGGAACACCAGCTTAGTAAGTGGCAACGGGTTTACAACATGGATTTACAATTCTATCAATGAATTATAAGTTGGTTCCTACCTATTATTTTTCTGGGATATGGATTCTTCTCAAGTCCCTTTAGTCCTAGAAGCACCAACATGTTTGAATCATTTCCTGTCCTTCGCTATCTAATTTTTCTCAATCTGCGCCTGCACGTTTGACTGATCTTAAGATCGGGAACCTTCATTGCTTGAACTCCGACAAACCTGCCAAGTGAAAAGTGGTTTCTACACAAAAACCCGACTACCTTTTTGAAACATAGAGTGTTGTTTTTCATGCCGAAAAAATGTGGCCACGCACAAAACCATTTGGACATTTGGCAAAATGTGCCGGCATTCTCAGGGTCAAGCATCGCACGCATCTCTCCCAGCCGATCCTTGATGCCCCCCAAAAAAAAGGTTGCTGTTCAAGGAAGCTTCAAATGCCTATGCGTTGTCAACAAAAAGACGTGTCGTTGACAGCCTCTACACATTGGGTACTCAGAGTGTTTAGTTATTCAACCGGCAATCAAGTGCGCCTTGAACCCCAAAATAGAGAAATATTCGGCAGCTACCACACTTGAAATGCACAGAAAATGTAAACCACGCAGTTTGGGACAGAATGTCAAGATCTTGGCGGCGAGATCCTGTTCAACAAGAATGCTGACGATTCATGGAGGTGCATCTCGATCTGAATTTACTTGTCACTTCACTGTGGATTGGTGGTTTATTCAATGTATCCCTGAAAGAAATATGGGCAAAGCGATTTCGGGTGTTTCTTTCATCTTGAAACATGTTCATGTCTTTGCGTCACATCTGTACCAGCACCAGGTTTGCCCAGGGGTAAGCAGCATTGCTTTCAATATGCCACACCGAGGACTTGAACAAAATAGGCAAATGAACCAAAGGCAGCTCTTCGTCCGAAGGGTTGCCCCAGGAAGAGCTCTTCAATTCCTGAAAAATGGCACGAAGAATCTGTGCTGCAGAACCGACAACGGTGAAATATGTGAAACCATAATTTTCATGCGAAGAACGTCCGTGCAACACGCTGTAGACGCCTGCGTTGTCTGCATACATCTGCATGGTGGCCCAGGTCTGACAGTTAACGCGGTTATTTCCTCATAAAGTACGAACGAAATCCAACAACAGGAAGACTCATGGAAATGGTCGTGTCCATTGTGCAACTTGCTTGCGCGTCCCACAAATGATTCCAAAAGGGCGATGGGCATGTGAAGAACGTTTGTGTTTTTCGAGTTGCGGCAGGTCTGTTGCACTGCCACTTTACCAAAAAGCATCTAACAAATTGAAGAACGGAGCAAACACATCCAACACGAGATTCCAACATGTCGGGTGCAAGGTCTCATCATCATCTCTTCTTTTGACAGCAATTGCAGGACTTTCCAAAACTCAAGAAACAGAACGGGAGAGTGCTAATATACTCGTGTTTCCACATCCATCTCAGTCTACGCACCACATGTTCTAGGACTCATTTACACTCAAACACAAGTTGTTTGTAGATGCCACCTGGCATGATTAGGTTTAGGACGAACAACGGCACGTTGAATGGTTATTACGAACTGATTTTTTGAATGTTTGGCTGGCCACACTGCCATCTGCAACCAAGCGGTGCTGTGGAAGGAAGGCACTGTATGCTTTGAAGTCAAGTACCATGCTAATGGTTGAAGAAATGAGCCGGTCACTTCAACATTGCTTAAACAGTTGACATCCTGTACCAGTCACTAGTCTATTGGTTGCCACAACATGACAAAATAAAATACAAAACCTTGAGCGCAACTGGATCGACACGCTGATGGATCAGCTGGATTGAAGCGAAAGCGGCATCAACATTAGAGCCAGCGCCAAACTCACACGAACAGTTCACGCTAAAGTTGAGAAAACCACACGGCAACCAGGCGCTGGATGGCGCAATACACCGAACACTCTGAAAACTGATGCGTTTTGGCAAACATTGACAAATTTGTAAATTTCACCCTGTTTAAAAAACGGGCTCATGCGAAACATGGGCTGATATTCGGGTGGCCCCCAAATTTCATTTAAATTTATGTTTCACCTTTAGCTCCTATTGGATTTGGATGGCGCGCGCTAGCGTGCCAATTTTAGCCATTGCCAAAAACACGGCGGGCCCCCCATCCACGCAACAAGAATTTGAACCTTCCAATCTGCGACTTTGATTGGGGAGGAAACTGCGAAGTTGATTGGAGAAGAAAAAGCACCCTCATTCACCTCCCTTTACGACCTCTCGCAAGAAAGGCCCCATATAGCTATACTGGCCATCATGGCTCGCCAAAGACTTGGGTATTGGTCAACGTTTTAGGGCATCTGAAGATTCGTGTAGACTTCAGGCCCCGCCCGCATTGCACCTACGATTTTTCTGACTGCTCAACATCAAGTCCGAACTCAGAACAAATTGAAAACAGTTTGTGCTGCTTAAAAAGGTCACAATGTCAAAATCGGACCAACCCATTGGTGAAATCAGGCCTGGACCCGTTTGACCGAGCACAATCCGCTCGGCGCAAACGACTCGGGCCATTGAATTTGACACTGCGAGGTTGTTTCATGCTTACCTGAAACATGCGAAGTTGCAAACTTGAGATGCAACTTTCAATTCTGCCAGCGTCTGGCTTGTGAATATCTTAAGTCCGGACCGATGTTTCTGAGAACTTTCCGGCGTTGATGTTTCAATGTGTGCCCACATGTAAGTACAGCCCAAGTTCACGCTGTCTGCCGGCGAACGTGCTCTGAATTGGTTTGTGAATATGGCTGCAAAGTTGCTCTTGACGAAGGGGGCCTACTTTCCAAGAAATCTCCAACAGGACCCCCTGAGTATCTAATAGCTCAAGCAATTTACTTAAGGGTCTTTTGGTAAGGTCCCCTCAAATTTTGATGGATACATGTTTCGCATCATTCCGACATGCAACATTGCGATAAAGTTTTTTGCGAACGCATATTTTATAGTGACGGCGACAAAGGGCTAGCGCTGGTTGGACAGCAGTACTTGCCATGCAGTGTGCATTGACCATTGCAAAACTCAATGCGAGCAAACCATTGCCTAGCCCAGATGGATGCCAGCAGGTGGTGACAAGCTGGCAACAAGAAGTTTCCACGAAAGCGGATTTCTCGCAACCATTGTGCTTTTTACGACCAGACACCTCGCTTGGGGTGACGTTGGCTTGCGACGCCATTTGCAAAGCCTGCAACTCGAACCATCCCATCTACACACGTAACATATTAGAAAGGGCAATCCAAGTCAAGTTCCAATACTTTGAACTGGCTTACCTGGTCATGTCATTCACGTTTACCAGCCAATGGTGTCAAACGGAAGAACTTCGCAACGGCGTCCCAACTGTATAGACCCACATCGACGGCACACCGGCTTGCGACTCGCCCATCCTTTCTGCAGAGTTTTATGAACCACGGACGAAATTACTTCTTTGGAGAAAGTGCCATCGCCAAACGTGGGGGGACCCATTTCGGTTATGCAGTTTTTGAACATGGATTATGGGGTATCGGTTTTGGGAGGTCCCCTTTTGATTACGAAGGTTCCCTGAACCACTTCAAAGTTCAAGGCAACTTCTTACTACTCTGTTCATCCAGAAATTTTTGTCGGCTACTATACAGCCTGTGTATTTCCAAACGGTGTGGGCCTTGGCCGATATTTACCCACATGGCTGACACAGGTTGACAGTCGTCAAGCTGCATTCAATGTGCAGGCTCATACCCACATAATAATTGATGGCAACGAAACTGGCCAAACGTTGCTTGTTTGGGGAAAATGCCATCACCAAATGTCGGGGCGGCCCTTTT
>DF242374.1:18544-29962 GCA_000507305.1 Breviolum minutum Mf 1.05b.01 | reverse complement strand
CACTATATATATATATATATAAATATATATATATAGCTTCCATCATACTATAGGATCATATATTTATGAAAAAAAACCAAACCTTCCCCTCAATCCTTTTGAAACTTAGAATCGGTTGGAGTAGGGGTAGCGGCTGGAACCATTGCCGTCTGCGGAGTAGAAGGTGGAGCCACTGGAGCCACTGCCGTCTGCGCTTGCAGAGTAGCAGTAGCAAGTGCATCCATCTTCAGCTGCATGTCCTGAAGCTCCGTGGAATGGATTGGAGAAGAATAGCTGGGCTTACCATTCAGGATGTTATTTAACCATTCAGGTCTCACCATTATATCTTGGAATGTAAAGTTTCAACCATGAAAAAATCTATTGCATCAATTATATATAGATACCGGTCCTTCATGAACTTCTCAAGTTCAGCTTCTTGTTGTTCTGCTTTCTGAGCTTGCGCAGTAAGTTGATCTATACCATCTGTGAAGGAATCACAGGACCATACCCTAGTACTTTCAAGAGACTTTTGGGACATGTCGGGCGAAACGTTATCCTGGTGACCTTTTCAAATGCTGCGAGATTCAAATCCAAAGTTTTTAGTTGGCAAGTTGCAAACGTGCTCTGAAAACCTGACTTAAGCAAGATGGATCACTTGCTTCTTTTCCCCTCATTTCTTTTCGAGTAATTTGTTCTGGGAGGCTAAAACCTCACCAAATCAGACATGCAAACCCTTAGGAGCTAAGGCCATAAAACCCATCTTTTTCCTACGGGTTCCTACGGGGTATTTACGGGTTCCCTACGGGTTCCCTACGGGTTCCCAAAACACGATGTTTTCAGCAGGGTTGGTCAAAAGACGGGTTTCCTACGGGTTCCCTACGGGTAACTACGGGTCCCCTACGGGTTCCCTACGGGTAAAAGACGGGGTCACCATCTTTCTCCTGATCAAAAATCACCAAATCCTTATAAAATGGAAAAAATGATAAATTTCCATCTTGTGACCAAATTGTTGACCTAAATTAATGGGAATTTGCCTTTTGGCCCCCAAGGTCCGAATTAGCCATTTCTAGATGGCATGGACAAAAGGCCTAATACCAACAATGTTGATTCACAACATCAATTTGGGAATCAATGGTTTCCATTTGGAAGGTATGCGTAGGTGTTTTCCCCGCCGCAAATAATTGAAAACCTCCTTCATGCCGACAAAGTCCAGGTCTGGACTCTCTTCGGGCATGGCCTGCAAAGACGCTTCAGCAGGTGGGACAGGATTAGGAAGTGGTACCCTGCAGGCTGTGGAGGTCATTTCATCATATAAGTCAACGAGGGCGAAAGCAAATCTCACTGGATATTCCCTTAGTTGCGTTGTGAGAGAATCACCCCACCAAGAAAAAACAAAATACCACCATTCTTTAAAACTGTATAACCATGTATGTATCCGGGAAAGAACACCAAGACCAACCCCTATCCACTTGGAAGGAAACGTGTTTCACCAATCATCAGTCTATATAAATCGAATTTCTGACAAGGTTCTCAGTCCTCTTGAGCTGGGGAGTTCCTTTGTAGCACTTTTTTCCATGGGAATTATAGTATATCTCCGCCGTTCTCACCCCCCCCTCTTCAACAGGAATTTTCTTCCAGTTTTTGAGGGGGCCACGGTCTAGTTTGCTTACCGCAGCCGAATTTGAGTATGCGAAATGTGGTTTTGGAGTCAATGCGTGATAGTGGCGCATCCACCAATCCACTTTGGTCACCTAAGGGGCCCCAATTCCACAATTCAGATTACGGCCACAGGAAATCCACCTTATANTGGTTTTGGTAGGTCAATAGCGTCGATAGTGGCGCGATCCACCAACTACCACTTGTCACTAACGGCCGACTACTACTACAGACGTACGACACAGAATACTACTATATATATATATATAGAAAGTAATATTATTAGTAAAGTAATATATATATATATATATATATATATATATATTCAAGGATATTCAAGGTTTTTGTTCCAACATTATAATGCAGTTATTGCAACAGAACCAAATTTAACATACTATACCCTTTCCGTGATTTGTAGCAACTCAGCTTGGAACAGCACTCCCACCGTGGGCATAGAAAAGATTGCACATAAACTCCCTGAAAACCGGATAGAATTGTAGCATACTTCCCCTTGGCTGCTCAACTAGCCAACATCCCCCCAAGGCTGTGGTCAACATAGCCAAGTACGTTGTCCTGACATGGGGTCGGTTTGCAGGATTGACCACGTACACGACTGGGAAAGGAAGCATATCACCCCAAAATATATGGCCATATTATCATAAAGCCCTTTATTGAAAAGGTTTCCTTTGAGATGTTGTATACATATATACCTTCAAGTGTCAAGGTGAAGACTGCCAAAGCAACAGCCTTCATTCTTTCCTTATCCCCAAAAAATTATCTTAGCAAACATTCAAAAAAAACAATTTTCAAAGGTCAGGGGTCCTGCAGGCCATACGATTAGCTGCAGCAACACTTCTGTACTCAGTGAATCCTATACTGGCACATGGTGAACGTTGACTTGTCCCCCGATTGATCCCTGTCCACGAAGCGCATTTGAGCGCAAATGTGGCTAGGAAGCGTCCGAGGCGAGCTTTGAGAAGGCAGGCCACACCAAGACTTGGCAGCAGGATGTCTTTGTGTCAGGGTTTTTGGAGTACCACGTGAAATGGACACATGTGAGATTTGACAGTCACTGCATGAAGCTATATATATATATATATATATATGTTTACCTCTTTATTTGGCGTTGGATCTGCATACATATATATACCCTATATAATATGATTTGAGTGAACAATGGCAAACTTTGAAGGAAATATCCGTTTCAAAGAGTTTCAAGACCCTATATAGTCAACCCCAAATTCAAACCATCCAGTTTGGAGGAATAAATAGTGTGGGCCCTTCGGGGTATTCTTGGGATGGTGGATTACATCTTACAAGGTTCTCAAAAACTCTTTGAAACGGAAGGGTTTTTCAAACGTCATACTCGTCAAACTATATGTCTGAACTCCAGCCCAAAAATTCAAAACAACAAACATATTGAAAGCGAATTCAACCCTATATATATAGGAACCCTATAGTCTGCATATAGAAACTCTTGATATAAGTTGGGACCTAGGAACCAGAATCCTGATACCGAAAGAATATCCATGGGGTTGCTACGGTGACCATCGGACCCATCAATAGGATAAAGAATGTCCAATGCAGCACATCTAATACCGCTTGCATTGAAACACTTGGAGACGTTACCATTTCCAGCGTAGAATTCGATTGCACCAAACTCCTGGACAAAACAAATATGAGACCATTCATTGATGTGTAAAAAAAAATACTGGACCGAGTGAAAACATCAAACGCCACCAGACCTCCGCAAGGTTTGCAGTCTCAGTCCAGATTGTGAGTAGTATGATCAATCCCAAGACCTCAAAAGAACGGCCCCCTTGTTTCTGCAGTATAGCCCCAAAAAATATTCCTCATCATATATGGTAAAAGCAAAGCTGGATTTAAATCCAATGAGATCCTGACCTTGGGGCATCCCAGCTTCAGCAATGCCCAAAACATAGCATCGAGCTGATGGGAGTCGTTGGTTTCCCAGTTCATGGCAGTAACCCGGGTTATACGGCTGGGCCCAATCTAAAAGTTTGGCCCTCGAGACATATGCTTCGCACAATATATAATTGGACAAAATGTGCAAAGTGATTGCAAACAAAAACACCAAATTGAGAACTTAAACGGATTTCCACGTTTCCATCTCGAGTTCCGAACAGTTTTTTATGACTCCCAAACGGTATCAACAAATCTAAATATGAGGTGGAGTGGGGGTGGTGGCGAAAGAATGGACATTCAAAACCAACAGCTGACAAACCTGCCAGTGCTACCACCCTTCCGCTTGTTCTTCTGGATGCGGCCCCGTACTCGCCAAGTGTTGCCACGCAGGCTAGGCATCTAAATCGCCAATGCGCCTCCAAAGCCGAGGACGGGGGCCGTGGCTGAGGGAAACCGGCGAGCATGGTATCGGTGAGAAGGCAAGAATCAAAAACAGAGATGCATTATATATCCAGGATTTTTTTTGATTTGTTGCTTCGAATGATTGAATTTGAGTAAAAAAAACATACTTCGATCCATCACAAGTGTTAGTGCTCTCCAGTTTTTCGTGCGCAATCACACGGCGAGGTTGCTTTGCTATCCCCAAACAGGTACACAGCACCCATCCCAAGCGTGAGGTCTTTAACAAACAAGGTTTGTTTGATGGAAACGGGCAATCAGTTTTTATATATACAGATTGAAAGGCATGTATATATAGTAGTCTGTGGTCTATTTTGAAATCCTTGAGGTTTATACATATCATTCTGTCACTGCCTTTTGCCTTGAGAACGGGTGCAGGTGTACACAAGACCCTATAGCTTTCAGCTTACCACCTCAGAACTTCACCATTGCCAAATTTCATTTGGCAACACAACTAAGAGCAAATCGCTCAGTGTATATACAAAACTCTAGTCAGCATCAATAGCATCAGGATGCGTTAACTTGTAAAGAGCCATCTGACCACTGTGCTTGAACACTTCCTTTTCATCGATGAAATAATACTCGCCTTTGCCCTCCATGGCAAGTGCCTAGTTTTTTTTCGATGTTGGGTGGCTATTTATTGTGGAGGAAAGGAATGTCAAAACTCCATAGGCCATCATGAACTCCCCAAAGGTTCTTCACATAATCCCAATTATATATCTTCAAAAAACAAAAACATACAAAAACAGTCATACTCAAGTAAGCTGCAAAGAGTTCACAAACTTTCACGGAAGTAGCCAACTTGTAGGAGTCGGAAGCCCATGAACCACCATACGCACCATTGTATGAAACATGAAAAATATCTTTGCCCAGGCTCTTACTTGTCACCCCACATGTACACCTCGACCAATAGATGTTCAAACTGTGATGTTCCAATTGGTCTAGTTCCAGGCTTAACCTCATATCTTTCTTGAACCCGGCGCTTGTGACCTCATCCTCCTCCCCAAACATTGACACATACCGCTTGAGGGTCTCTACCATATCACTATCGGCATTCTCACAGTTGGGGGTAGATTCATGTTTCTTCCTTCCCCTGGCCTTGGCCTTGGCCTTGGGTTTGGGGGATGCTTTTACTTTTGCTTTGGCCTTCGCCTTGGGGCGGGAAGTCTGTTCTTTCTTGGGAGTCCTGGTCGGCTTGACCTTAGAAGACGAGGCTGCAGCAGAACTGGAAGAGGATTTCTTAGCCTTACTGGGTGGTGGCTTTGAAGACTCAGCTGGACTGGGACGCTCTTCCGGCTCATATGTGTCATCCCCTTTAGAATCTTGCTTTCTTTTGGAGGCTGCCCGTTTAAGAACTGACCTACCAATCCTACCATGAGATTTCGGAGTCTTACCCTGTTTTGTGGCCCCTTTCTTCTTCTTCGAGTTGTTGTTCTTCTTATTCTTCTTTCCCTTGGTCTTGTCTTTTCCCTTGGTCTTGTCTTTTCGGGTCTGCTTTCGACCAGCTTTCAAAGTCAACTGATCATTTCGAAGTAAAACATCATCATGTTGGCCATCCCCCGTAGGAACTTCCGAAGCCTGACAAAATTTGCCATGTTGATAATTGAGATTCTGATCGCTGACTTGATGAAGAAAGTTACTGTAAAGGAAAGAGTATCTTGGTATTGAAACTTTGGGGCGAAACAGCTGAAGATTTTAAAGAAGCTTTTGAAGATCCAACACGATGTATATACAGAAAAGGTCTATATCAAACCTGCATGTTTGAATAGATCAATTTATTCTTTTGACTCCGGCCTCCACTTTCCCTCCAGCAGTCTCAACAGGAGTTGCATCGTCCTCACCTTCGCAAGAACGGCGACTCAGCTGATAGCGCGATCGTTGGGCAGAGGAAGTCAAATCTGGCTTTGACTGATCTGGAAGAGGTGGTGATGTTGGCGGGGCCGTAGCCAGAATGTCAAGCGGCTGGGTTTCAACATTCTCCAATGGAATAGCCCGAGATGGGGTTGCCACAGGCCGTCCTATCAGGGTGAATCCCCAACAATATATCCCTACTATATTCCTTCAAGATCTGATTGGTGTTTTTTGTTATTGGAGGAAACATGCCCATTATAGCCCGTATGGTGTATATACATAACATTTGAAAAGCAAACATGTAATTTGTTGCCCAAATCCTTTCTGTGATTGCTTCGGTTTGGGATCTTCCATGTCTTGGGACTTCAAACGTGCAATCGCTAAGTTGAGCTTCGCCTTCCGTTCTTTGATCCTTAGCAGTATATATTTCAAAAAATATAAAAAGAGATCCTGGGAATTTAGCATCAAAGAATGCAAACACCCCATACTTTTCAGTGACAGTGTCTTTGAAGTCAGCAGGATTTAATAGAAACAACTGGGCACAAGACTCTGCCAACTTCTGACGAGAAATCACCAAAGCAGATTGCAACTCTTGCAGCTGTTCGTCAGATTCACGGATTTGAGATCTCAGGAGGAAACCTCCCAACATCAATGAGGAGAATACTAAGGGGGAAAACGCCGATATATACACACATGAAAATAAAATTGTATACAGAAGAAAGCCACAGACTTCAACCCTCACAAAACCAAACGACCCACCCAGAACTTTATACCACTTGCACCTTCATCTCTCACTGCAGGCTCTGGCAAAGCTGGCAAAGCAGGTGCTGGCACTTGCGGAGGCGGAGAAGCTTCCGCTGCAACCACAGGGCCCGAGGTTTCAGTAGACCCAGAATGATGTGAATCGAAGAGGGGTTGAGAATCAGGTGGAAGTTGGCTAGGAACTCCCTCAACTGGTAGACTAGCTGGTATCTCTTCACCCGGAATCTCAGCATCAGAACATGAATATGCATCTGGGTCTTGATTCTCCCCTGAGTCTTTCATTGCCTTGGATGGGCCACACGTTTGAAGCCATGGTTGAAAGAATGTTTCAAAAATTTGCCATGATTAACTTTGTAAAAATGAAAGCCAAGGCGATTTGACAATTTGGGCCCATATAAAATTTGTAGAATAGGTGCCAACTTCTTGAGGCGTCGTTCCTCCTCCTTACCTCTGATCTCTTGCACCAAATCCTGAAGAGTACCGAACCAAACATATATGGGGATCGAGCCATTTATGTTATATATTGAAGGGAGAAGTTTGGAGTTTGAAGCACTTAAGTGAACAAAACACCGAACAGGAGAAACAGAGTTGACTTCAGAAAGTAGTATATATCTGTCAATCTATTCTCCTTATACTTTCCTTAAACAAAAAAACGGTGTATGTGTCCTCGAGGTCTGGATTGAGGATGAGGCATAGTTCTTGGAACGAATGTACCTTATAATTGGCGACATGGGTGGAGATCAAAGATATATAGCAATTCATCAAAACACTTTGGAACATGAATCATCCCCCACACAACCCCAAAGAAAAAACTTGAAGACTTGTGGTTGAAACAAATTAGAAAACATTCAGATTCAAGTAAGGGACTGTGGAAACTTTCTTTGTTCGTGTCTTCATCTTGACGAAGGAAAGAAATTTTCTCAATGTCCATGCATCTTGAGCTATAGTGCTCTCATCAGGGACACAACTACATTTTTGGTACAATGTAGTGACTTCATCCTTTAGGCCATCAATAGACGGTTGAGGCCGACCATCCGTTTCCACCATTCGTTTCAAAACGGGTTCCAAGAGGTCATGAACGTAGGGGACAGAAGAACTTTTCACCGATTCCGAGACACCATCAGCAAACAAGACATTACCCTCCTGACGGAGGTGGTCCCTGATATTTTTTTTGGAGTCCCAATCTTTGGCCAAACCAGTGATGTCTAGCTTCACAAGGTCACTATCAACGCTGGCGCTACTCGAAGACATGGGGGCCAGCAACCCACACTAACACCAAACTGGGATAAGATTACCTGAGCAAAAAAGGTGGCTACATATGCAGAAGGTGAAAGCATACATGCATATATATCAGTCATATATATTCTCATCATTAATCTCCAGAAACGCCCATTGATAAGTTTCTATGGCATGGTCCCAGATTTTACCCATGATTTCGGATGCTTTGGTGCCACTCTTGCATCACACACACACACACACACACGCACACAGGACCCAGCTTTGCGCCTGCTGAGCGTGATCAGTTGAAGATGGGAAAAGAACTTGCAGCCATGGCTCTGCGTGACACTGATTGGTGGTGGGCCAAAAGATCCAAAAGATCCAAAAGAGTGAAAACATTAGATGAACAATCATAAGGTTGGAGATAGGATTCATATGCCCAGATGGGTCAAGCAATATTACATATTCCCAGAATTTCAACCAATGATCGGCACAGGAAGTGAACCCTGGATGATATAGCAATTATGTTCTTGAAACCTAGGCCCTCCATGGCTCTCCCATATGGGAGAGGATGACGTTGAAACATTTGCTATAAAAGCAGTATATGATATGATATGCATAATCCTCCTTAAAGACACTCATTATATATCTCAATATTCAGACCTCTCCTCGAGCAAATTCACAGCAAATGCATCCTTGCACCATATATAGAAGATCAAAGTGAAGTAAGACAGGCCATATATGAGAGCTAAACCAGAAACACGGTGTTTTTAGAGGAAACACGATGTTTTGCTGGAGCTGATGTCAGGACATAGTGTTTTCAGAAAAGATCGACAAATTTAGAGAGTCTAGGCTCCCTAGGTAAGCGTGAATTATTCCCAAGGATCACAGTTGTGCGAGAAAACGCGACCGTATGCATGACGACCGTATGCGAATCAAATTTTTGGACCTCAACTTTGAAGCGCAACCAACTGCTCCATATCTGAGGATCTTTAGAACTTGCATTTACGTGGCCACATTCAATGGGATATTCATGTTGGTAAAGCGCCTATTCGCCGCTCTAAAAATAAATTGGAAAAGGGCCTTGTTTGCAATGTATTTCGTTACCTCGCAACCCTTAAAAACTCTGAATTTGCTTTTGGCACGATGCATTTGCAAGCTTTCGTTGCTCCCAAGTTGATCAACAAAATTCGAGCAGAAACTGAAACCATAGCCTTTGCAGGCGCAAAAAGTCGGCTTCGCTGGGCCTTCGCTACATTTCTGGAAACGTGTGAATGATTAGCGTTTCCTTTCAATGGTATCCAGGCATTTTATATGTCATAAACAAATGCCATTTGCGTTTCTTTCCACTGGGTTTTGGCAGGCGCTTCTTTGTTAGGAATCGGTGAGGCCTCTCTTCAGAGCCGTGCAATTTTTGCCCAAACGGCTTTGTTTGTGCGTGATGACATTCATGAGTACTGAATGGCAGAGTCACCCCAAAAAACACATACTTGCAAACAAACTGTCCGACTGACAGCGAGAAAATAGAGACCCTTTTCAAGCATTTTCCTGGGCCCTGAGACCGAATGAAGAATGGCTCAAGGTTTTTTTTGTCGATGGTCGTTTGGTCCTTTTCCAAGATTTTCCAGAATAAGCCTCTTCAGCAAGCCCGAGATAGAAATCCAGGCAGCCAATTTGCACCACACAGAACTAACGTCTGATGTTACGTGACACGCTTGGTGAACTAACACCAGGACAAGTTGTGGAACAACGTATTACTGTAAAGGTGACAAACCTCTGTGAAGCGGGGTGAATGAACTGAAATGGTCCCTCAGCTTTGGAAGCCCCCAACATGACCAGTAGCTGAGTAGCTGCTCACTGCTCAACAAATGGCACCAACTTCGTTCACGAGACAAGGCTATGGACATGACTCGTTTGCTTCTCAAAAAGAGTCGTCCATGTGTGGACCATATCTTCGCACCAGTTGTGTTCGGAGCAATATCTTGATGCTTCTAAATTGGACAAAACAAAAAGCGATCTCAAGGCAATGTTCAAGCACCAAGCCTTCTCACCAAGATGTGATTTACCAATTGTAGATTGCTCAAACGCATTCTTTCTTGGGACATGACGATTTGCTCAGTCAAAAACCTTCGATTCGCGTGCCAAAAAGACCATGCGGCAAGGATGTAAAAAGACACCTCTGTTGACTTTTGTACTGAAGAAAAAGTGATGACTGCTGGTATCGCATTGGGATGAAGCAAAAAGGATTTGGTTGAACTCAAACAAAGATATGTGAGTATAATTAATCGGGTAGACCTGTGAAATCCCAGAGATAATAGTATATTTTTATATTTATATACATCAAAATCCGATTGACTCGTACACATCCCACAAGCTTTGTACTTCCTCTTGGCATGTTTATCTCAACAGCCCATTGTGTTTGCACACTCAAAAACCTTGGAAGCTGCGGAATGATCAACATTTTTTTTCCCAAAATTAATCGAATAGCTTGTGGGTGATCCTCCAAAACAATGCTGACCGTTGGGTTGAAGAAAATCAAAATTCCTTCACTGCCTTCCCACAATCCTGGAAAGATTTACCCCCCAAAAGTTCAACGGAAACTGAAAACAAAATGATCTGAAAATCTTCTTGAATCAACAGGATTCTCCGAATATCCAGGGGCTGATTTTCAGGTGAAGCCGTTACACTTCACCTCGTACCCGATTCACATCTGTTGGATGATGAACCAAACCTTTACAAATGGGGAACGATTCGAAATCACCATTTCCATCCATTTAAGAAAACTGTTGTTTACTTGGAGGATCATCCCATTTAGTAAGTGGTTAATAACCATGGACCATGGTTAGTAATTCCCCCCAAGGATCGGGTTAGTCTAGTTATAACTGGTGGATGTAGCTTCCTTAACTAATTATTTACTAAGTGGGGGCCCATCCTCCAAGAGTGTATAGTGATCCATTCCACTACTTGCCCCCCAAGTAAACCTTTGAAGTTGGCTCAGAGAATGTGATTCAATGAGCCAAAAGCCATACGGGGGTCATTATATATCCAACCCAAACAATGCACGATTTTTTGTTACCATACATTTTGCAGTGTGTAAACCTTCCCCCGAAATGGGTCCCATTTCGTGATCCCTTTGTAGTTAATGTAAACCAAAAAAACACGAATCTACGACTTGGGGTGCTCCAGGGTCTAATTGACATAGATTCAATCAACGTTGGTGTGGCAAAACCGTTGGCCAATCGATGGTTAATGTCAATGCTGGTGGTTTGTTGTTCCCTATATTTCCAAATACAAAAATATGTTCCAAAAAAGGTATCCGGGTATTGATAAGATAGTAGATCAAACTCAAGTTCGGAAATCTCTATCCATTGAACAATGCCCATGCAAAAATCCCACAGAATCAGAGACCACCTCCCCATGCTGCATTGCAGCAAAACTTATATAGATTTGCCCATTCAATTTGGCACCTCGTTCAATTGTGGCAAAAGTACAAGTAGATGTTCACCGTGATGATTTTTTTGCTAGAAAACAAAAATTACCTAGATAAGAGTTCCAACGAACTTCGAA
>DF242374.1:0-18360 GCA_000507305.1 Breviolum minutum Mf 1.05b.01 | reverse complement strand
CCTATCCCCTGTGTGCCTTGCCTCCCACGACTTCATTCAACATCACCAACCGAAACTATAGAAATGAATCAATGATGAAAGGTCATCAAATATTCAGAAGTTTGTTTGTGGGAGGCTTCATCCGATCTGAAACTCCTTTGTCAAAACAGACATCTTCTCCCATGTTTGCATTGAAACCACATAATGTTACGCCTGGACTACAGTATCCCTACATTCAATGTAGCCTCTTTAGACAACCACAAGCTGTTTCTAGATACCTCACACTTTCCGTGACCCTCACCACAAGGAAAGATGTAACACCAGCTTTGTAAGTGGTAACAGGGTTACAACATGGATTTACAACTCTATCAAGGAGTTATAACTTGGTACCTACCCATTTTTTTTCTGCGATATGTATTCTTCTCAAGTCCCTTTAGTCCTAGAAGCACCAACATGTTTGAATCACTTCCTGTCCTTCGCTATCTATTTTTTCTCAATCTGCGCCTGCATGTTTGGCTGATCTTAAGATCGGGAACCTTCATTGCTTGAACTCCGACAAACCTGCCAAGTGAAAAGTGGTTTCTACACAAAAACCCGGCTACCTGCCTTTTTGAAACATATAGACTGCTCCTTTTCATGCCGGAAAAAATGTGTTCACGCACAAAAACACTTGGACATTTGGCAAAATGTGCCGGCATTCTCAGTGTCAAGCATCGCATGCATCTCTCCCAGCCGATACTTGATGCCCCAAAAAAACTTTGGCGGTTGTTCAAGGAAGCTTCACTGTCTTTTTTGACTGATACTAGTAGAAGTCAAAAACAATGCCTATGCGTTGTCAACAAAGGGACGTGTCGTTGACAGCCTCTACACATTGGGTACTCAGAGTGTTTAGTTATTCAACCGGCAATCAAGCGCGCCCTGAACCCCCAAAATAAAGAAATATTCGGCAGCTACCACACTTGCAATGCACAGAAAATGTAAACCACACAGTTTGGGGCAAAATGTCAAAATCTTGGCGGCGAGATCCTGTTCAACATGAACGTTGACGATTCATGTAGGTGCATCTCGAACTGAATGGACTTACAACTTCATTGTGCACCAGTGGTTTATTCAGTCACTTTACTACTGGGAAAAACATGGGCAAAGCGATTTTGGGGGGTTTCTTTCATCTTGAAACATGTTCATGTTTTCGAGTCACATCTCTACCAGAACGAGGTTTGCCCAGGTGTAAGCAGCATTGCTTTCAAAATGCCACACCGAGGACTTGAACAAAATAGGCAAATGAACCAAAAGCAGCTCTTCGTCCGAAAGGTTGCCCCAAGAACAGCTCTTCAATTCCTGAAAAATTGCACGAAACATCTGTGCTGGAGAACCGACAACGGTGAAATCTGCGAAACCATAATTTCCATACGAAGCACGTCGGTGCAACATGCTGTAGACGCCTGCGTTGCCTGCATACGTCTGCATGGTGGCCCAGGTCTGACAGCTTGCCTGGTTTTCTCCTCACTAGTTACGAACGAAATGCAACAGGAAAATTCATGGAAAGGGCGGTGTCCTGTATACAACGTGCCTCTGCCTCCCACAAACCATTCCAAAAGGACGATGGACATGTGAAAACCGTTTGTGTTCTTCGAGTTGCAGCACGTGTGTTGCACTGGTCTACTTTAGAAAACCCCGTTTGAAGTAAGGCATCAAACGAATCGAAGAACGGAGCAAACATATCCAACAGTGCACGAGATTCCAACGTGACAGGCGCAAAGACTCAATATCGTCTCTCTTTATGACACCAATGGCAAGGCTTTCGAAAGCGAAAGAAACAGAACGGGCGAAACAAACATAACAGGAGGGTGTTATTTACTTTGTTGCGCTTCCACTGCCATGCCAGCCTGCGCACCACGCGTTCTCGGACTCATTTACATTCAAAGGAAAGTTGTGAATGCCACCTGGCATTTCAAGTTTCAAGGACGAACAGCGTTGCATTGAGTGGTCATCAGGAACAGATTTATTGATTGTTTGACCGGCCACACTGCGATCTGCGGTGCTGTGGGAGAAAGGTGCTGTATTTTTTCAAGTTAACTACCATGCGAATGGTTGAAGAATTGGCCTCTTTGACTCTCATCTGGTACTGGCTGCGGCCGGACACCAAAATGACACGGTCGTCAAAACCTAACAGAAGTGAGCCCACAAAATTATATTGAAAATATTCCCCAGGAACATCCCTTCAAATAGTTTACAATCTTCAATTTTAAGCTGGTCACTTCAACGTTGCTTAAACAGTTGACATCCTGTACTAGTGACTAGCCTATTGGGTGCCACAACGTGACAAAATAAAATACAAGCCCTTGAGCGCCACTGGATCGACACGCTGATGGATCAGCTGGATTGAAGTGAAAGCGACATCAACGTTGGAACCAGCGCCAAACTCACACGAACAGCTCATGCTAAATTTGAGAAAAAACACGGCAACCAGTGGCCCTGCATGACACTGCACCAAACGCTGTCAAAACTGATGTTTTCTGGGAAGCATTGGCAAATTTGTAGTTTCATCCTGTTTAAAAGGCTTGTTCTGCAAGACGGAAAAGACTCATGCAGCAACAGCACCGTTTTGAACAATCGTTTTATTGCATGGCCTTCATGATGGGTTCCCAGTGGTCCATCCATTGAGGGCTTCGCTGAGGCCCAGGCCAAGTACCGAGCATCGGGCGTGCCAAGCTTGTCCGATTTCTATCATAGGGCATTCCGGTGGCCCTCAAATTTCATTCAAATTTATGTTTCACCTCCCTAGCTCTTATTGGACAGCGTGCCGACTTTTGCCATCGGGCCCACGCACTAAAAACACGGCTGCTGGCCTCTTCCCAATGGCGTCCCATCTGTATAGACCCACATCGGCTTGCGACTTGCCAAGCCTTTCTGCAAAGTTATATAACGTGGGGGGTACCCTTTCGGCTGTGCAGCTTTTGAATATGGATTATGGGGTTGCAACGGGGACAACCTTTTCAATAGCATCCCAAGTAAAGATCTGCTTCAACCATGCTGAGTCAAGGCCTTTGGGGGAATCGGTCTGCCTAACTATGTCACAACAGCTCCATACTCATACAAAATCCATGGCCCATTAAAGCTTGGCACCTATCCACCCATATTTGCCCGCAAACGCCAGACCGGACGCAACTCAGAGTTCCCACATTTCGAAGGGTTTGGTTTAGGAAATCAGATTTAGAGGGTTTTGTTTAAGTAGCAGTGGATATGTTCAATCTCAGCATGAGATTTACCACGAAGGCTTGTAGCAATATGAAATGCTGCAAATGCTGCAAACTAGGACGGGAACATTGATTGGCTTGATTGGGTCAGGCATTATCATATATACTACGCACGTCTGCTGGCTTTAGGGACACACGGAAAGGTTTACGAGCCGGTCGATTGATTTGAAGACCAATACACAGTCCCACGGCTTTCGGTCAACAGAGGGAATAGGCAAGCAGTGGATGTAGTCTCTTGGGTGATTTCTGACTTCTTGACAAGAGCCTGCCTAACCACACCACAGCATCCCCATACAAAATCAATGATTCACAATACCTACGACCATGTTTGTTCTCAAACGCCGCATCCTGATGCAACTCGGAGTTTTGGTTTGCTGTCGATTGATCGGCTTGATTGGGTCACCCATCGATTGATTTGAAGACCAATACAGAATCCCACGGCTTTCGGTCAACGAGGGACTAGGCAAACACTGGAAGTGTGTAGGACCTGACAAAGGATGGTCTCTTGGATGATTTCTGTCCAGGATATGTATAAGAATTCAACGTCTGACTTCTTGGCAAGAGTCTGCCTAACCACACTCTCAACGCCAACTCTGGATGCACAAAGATCCAAAAGTAGAGCATGTCACACTGTATGAAATCCGAAACATACGCATGGCCTTGTTAAGTACTACACGTGTCTGCTATGTGTTTACGGAAACCAGGGAAAAACTTATGAACGGCTCAATTGATTTTGGGGACACCAGTGCGACATGTCCACACTTGTTGGCGATGGCAGTCGTACTTCGCCGTTCTGCCATGGGATTTTTTGCAATGCCTGCAACTCATTCTCGAAATATGGAAGCGTCTGAGGATCCAATGGTTGCAATTGACTGTGCAAAACAGGGTGGTCGGATGTATAGAGCTCGATGTTTCATGCATGCGCAATCGCCTCTGCCCCTCACAACCAAAAAAAAATTGCGAATAGGCGGCAGCGCCATTGAATCGGAGAGCTCATTAGCAACATTGGGCATGTGCAATATGTTTGTAGGCCTAGGGAGCACAGAGCTGACTCCTTGTCGCCTGGAACGGTTTCCGACCTGTTTTACTGAGACATCATCTTCTCTGTGTGTCCGTACAACTTCTTGGAAAATGCCAAGTTGACATCCAGAGCACAAAGCCATGCCCATCAAGCCAACACAGATGAGGAAATGCATCAAAACAAGGCGGCTGAAAACGATTCAAGCGTGGGCCACGAATCACAGCGATGTGCAGTTGAGATCTTGACAAGTGAATGATTTGTGGCTGCAACCAAACTACCTCCCGCCACACAATGTTTGGTTGGTGAGAGGGTTCGCTGTGCTTACCAAACATCTTACTTTTCACCTCAAGGCTCGAGTTAAATTTCAAGACAGGAGGTTTCTTCTCAGGTTTAAGGCATGAAGAAACGATGTCAAAATATCCTCGGGATGGCAGATGCAACATAGCGTGATTTTGACATCAATAGGAGACTCTAATGCGGCCAAAAAAAAGATGTTGAAGCCCAACTGTTAATACGCTGCGCCCAGCACGAAACAATTTTTGCCATGACAGATTCTGCAACGCGGCGCCAGCAGTGCATCTGCACCGTCGGTGGACAGTTTTGACTTGTAAAGCTCCGCTTTTCAACCATGGCAGATCTCTGGTTGCAAATCGCCATCTCTAAAGCTTACAACTGGCTGGTGCTCAACCACCCCCAGCAATTCGTTGCGAAAAACCCTGACCAACAGATTTTTCTGGTTCGAGAAAAAGGTGGCATCACTATTCAATAGGCAGTATCCTTGGCTTCCAGGGGATTATATAATCTCTATCACCCTATAAGCTCGGGCTCATCACGAACTCAGCACAGCCACCGAGCTCTGGCTATCGATGATGATGACCTTGGAGGATACTCCCATTTACTAAGTGGCTAGTAACTATAGTGATCGAAAGTCCCCAAGACCTGGGGTTGTTCCCCTTCCAAATGGCCGAGATGGCTTATAAATGGGGGTGATCTTAATTATTTACTAACTGGGATAGTCCTCCTGGTGGCAATTTTCATGTAATGCTGGCAGGAGTCATCTCCAACCTATATAAAACCGCGAAAAAAACACACGGCTGGAAGAACAAAAACTGGTGGTGCGAATTTTGTAAATGTTTTTCCTTTTCCAAAGTGGCATTTTCAAGTTCCCGTGCTCGGAAGTTGCATCAACAGATGGGGCGGTTTTCACCGCCGCTGGGCACGTTAGGTTTGCAAAATATCCATGAAGCATAGATCATGGTGGTCTGAGCTGGTGACATGGTGATGCCATGATCGTCTTGAACATGGCTGGCCTGAAAGATAACATGTTGGTCTTTGCAAGTGTATGATTTTAGACTCCCAAAAACCACTTGAAATTTAGGGTAACTGAGATATCATGGGATATCCATGTTGGCGATATTCAATGGGATATTCATGCTGGCAAGCCTATTCGCGCGCTCTAAAAATCAATTGGAAAAGGGCCGTGTTTTCAATTCATTTCGTTCACATGGAAGAAACAAGGTCATTTTGGGTAAGAATCTGCATCTTCGCATGAAAGATCTCATCAAAACAACATATCTGCACCCGCGCAAAAGTGCAAAAGGTCCGTAAAGACAAGAAAATTTCAATGTTACCGGGCAACCCTTAAAAACTCTGAATTTGGTTTTGGCATGATGCACTTGCCAGTTTTCATTGCTCCCAAGTTGATCAACAAAAGTCGAGCAGAAAACTGAAACTATAGCCTTTGCAGGCGCAAAAAGTCGGCTTGGCTGGGCCTTCGCTACAGCTTTGGAACAGCCCACTGCAACATGACGAGTAGTTGACCAGCTGCTCACTGCTCAACAAACGGTACCAACTCCGTGCTTCAGCGAAGCCGTGGACATGACTCGTTGGCGACGCACAAAAAGTGTCGTCCATGTCTGGACCGTATCTACAGGTTGATTCTTCTAAATTAGACATAACCAAAAGTGATCCCGAATCAGTCTTCAAGCACCAAGCCTTCTCACCAAGATCTGATTTACCAATTGTAGACTCAATTTGCTCAAACACATTTTTCCTTGGGACATGTCGATTTGGCTCAGTCAAAAAACCCTCGTTTTGCGTGCCAAAAAACCATGGGGCAAGGATGTATAAAGACACCTCTGTTGACTTTTGTACTGAAAAAAAGACATGACTGCTGGTATCGCATTTGGATGGAGAAAAAAGGATTTGGTTGAACTCAAACAAAGGTATGTGAGTGTAATCAATCGGGTAGACTTGTGAAATCCCATAGATAATAGTATATTCATAGATCAAAATCCGATTGACTCATACACGTCCCGCAAGCTTTGCACTTCCTCTTGGCATGTTTATCTCAACAGCCCATTGTGTTTGCACAATCAAAAACCTTGCTGCGGAATGATCAAGCATGACTCTGTTCCTTGCAACCTAATTTTTCCCAAAATTATTCGAATAGCTTGGGGGTGATCCTCCCAAACAATGCTGACCGTTGGGATGAAGAAAATCAAAATTCCTTCGNACGTTGGTGAGGTGTGGCAAAACCGTTGGCCAATCGATGGTTAATGTCAATGCTGGTGGTTTGTTGTTCCCTATATTTCCAAGTACAAAATTCTTTTCCAAAAAGGTATCCGGGTATTGATAAGATAGTAGATCAAACTCAAGTTCGGAAATCTCTACCCAGTGCAAACCTGAGTTCCTCCCTATGCTGCATTGCAGCAAGACTTAGATTTGCCCATTCAATTTGGTTGAAAAAATACAAGTAGATGTTCTCAACTGTGATGAATATTTTGCTAGAAAACAAAAAATTACCTTATAAGAGTTCCACGAACATCTTCCAAACAGCCAATTCACCTTTAAAACTGTGGACTGATATATGCCCACAAGCCATCAAAAAAACGTGCGAAACACAATGCACTTCGCCACACCAGGAAAACATCTACGCTAGGCCACGGATTGTTGGCCTGCTTGACAGTTCATGAACTGACAAGCCACACATTTACTTCTCCAACCACTCAACGACCATGCGCAAACATAGGATGCATGTCATTTACATGATACAGATACATATATGCAACATGTACATGTTCCCGCTATCCATATCTACACAACATTGGCATTTGCATCCAAACTTGTTTTTCAAAAATGAAAAAACACCTCTTGAAATGTGTACAAAAAACCAAGCTGCTCCAATATAATAGTATCCAAGAATTTCAACCTTGTCGACCAGGGTTGATACAATTCCGAAGCCTCAGACAGGAGAACCATTAGCAATCTAAGTATCATTCAACATCACCAACCGAAACGAAGCGAATCAATGATGAAAGGTCATCAAATATTCAGAAGTTTGTTCGTGGGAGGCTTCATCCTATCTGAAACTCCTTTGTCAAAACAGGCATCTTCTCCCATGTTTGCATTGAAACCACATGATGTTACGCCTGGACTACAGTATCCGTACATTCAATGTAGCCTCTTTAGACAGCCACAAGCTGATTTTAGATCACCGCACACTTTCCCTGACCCTCGCCACAAGGAAAGATGTAACACCAGCTTAGTAAGTGGTAACAGGGCTACAACATGGAATTACAATTCTATCAATGAATTATAAGTTGGTTCCTACCTATTATTTTTCTGGGATATGGATTCTTCTCAAGTCCCTTTAGTCCTAGAAACACCAGCATGCTTGACGGCTGTCCTCCGCTATCTAATTTTGCTCGATCTGCGCCTGCATGCTTGAGTGATCTTAAGATCAGAAACCTTCATTGCTTGAAGTCCGACCAGCCTGCTAAGTGAAAAGTGGTTTCTACACAAAAACCAGGCTGCCCTTTTGAAACATAGAGTGTTGCTTTTCACACCAAAAGAAAGTGTCCACGCGCAAAATTTAGACATTTGGCAAAATGCGCCAGCATTCTCACTGTCAAGCATCGCATGCATCTCTCCGAGCGGATACTTGATGCCCCAAAAAACATTGGTTGTTGTTCAAGGAGGCTTCACTGTCTTTTTTGGTTGATAGAAGTCAAAAACAGTGCCTATGCCTCGTCAACAAAGGGACGTGTCGTTGACAGCGTCTACACATTTAGTTATTCAACCGGCAATCAAATGCGCCCTTAACCCCATCAAAGGAAATATTCGGCAGCTACCACACTTGAAATGCAACAGAAAATGTAAACCGCGCAGTTTGGGACAGAATGTCAAGATCTTGGCGGCGAGGTTCTGTTCAACAAGAATCATCGAGGTGCATCTCGATCTGATTTTATTTGCAATTTCATCGCGGACCAGTGGCTTATTCAGTCAGTTAACCCCTGGGAAAAACATGGGCAAAGCGATTTTGGGTGGTTTTTTTCATCTTAAAGCATGTTGATTTCTTCATGTCACATCTCGACCAGCACGAGGGTTGCCCAGGTGTAAGCAGCATTGCTTTCAATATGCCACACCGAGGACTTCAACAAAAGAGGCAAATGAACCAAAAGCAGCTCTTCGTCCGAAAGGTTGCCCCGAGAAGAGCTCTTCAATTCCTGAAAAATTGTATGAAACATCTGTGTTGGAGAACCGACAACGGTGAAATATGCGAAACCATAATTTTCATGTGAAGAACGTTGGTGCAACATGCTGTAGACGCCTGCGTTGTCTGCATACGTCTGCATGGTGGCCCAGGTCTGACAGTTTGTCTGGTTTTCTCCTCACTAGTTACGAACGAAATGCAACAGGAAAACTCATGGAAAGGGCGGTGTCCTGTATACAACATGCCTGTACGAAGGATTCCAAAAGGATGATGGACATGCGAAAACCGCTTGCGTTCTTGGAGTTGCAGCAGGTGTGTTGCACTGGTCTACTTTACAAAAACCGATTGAAGGCATCAAACGAATCGAAGAACGGAACAAACGTATCCAACACTGCACGAGAATCCAACGTGACAGGCGCAGTGCTTCCACTGCATGCCATGTCAGCCTACGCACCACGCGTTCTCGGCCTCATTTACATTCCAATGAAACTTTTGTAGATGCCACCTGGCATGATTAGGTATCAAGGTCAAACAACAGTGCATTGAGTGGTCATCAGGAACATATTTTGTTTATTGTTTGGCCGGCCACGCTGCGATCTGCAACCAAGCGGTGCTGTGGGAGGAAGGCACTGTATGCTTTGAAGTCACATACCATGCTAATGGTTGAAGAAATGCTCTGTTTGATTCTCATCTACTACTGGTTGCGGCCGGACACCAAAATGACATGGTCTTCAAAACCTAACAGAAGCGAGCGCACAAAAGTATATTGAAAATATTTGCCAGGACATCCCTTCAAATGGCTTGCAGTCTTCGGTTTTGAGCAGGTCACTTCAACATTGCAAAAAGTTGACATCCTGTACTACTCCCTAGTCTATTGGGTGCCACAACGTGACAAGGCCGGAAATACTTCCGCCTTGAGTGCCACTGGATCGACACGCTGATGGATGAGCTGGATCTCCATACAAAATCCATGGCTCATGGATGAGCTTGGGACCATGGCTCCTCCCATATTTGTTCGCAAATGCCAGACCTGACGCAACTAAGAGTTCCCACGTTTTGAGGGGTTTTGCTTAGGAAATCAGATTTAGATCCCCCTTCCCATTGATCAGGTGGGGTTGTGCACCCCATTTTGTAATATAAAATGGGTGCCAACTACAAAATGGGTGTGCACACCCCAACTGTTGGTTTCTACAAAATGGCTGCACACACCTTCAAATGTGCTGATGTTTGTTGGAATGGGTTTGCAACCCATTTTGTAGAAAATGGGTCTATCGTCATGCATGTAGCCCGAGCATCTAATTCCTAATCAACCTCAAAAGAAGAGCTCTATAAAATGACATTGAGCCTTGAGCGGAGGGCCGATCTACAAAATGGGGTCTACAAAATGGGGTGGCCCAACCAGACCTACCCTCAAAACCAGGTGGATATCCATTTGTTTTTGCGCATGACCCCGCCCATTTTGTAGAGGAAACTGGAGGGGGGATGATTTAATGGGTTTTGTTTAAGTAGCAGTGGATATGTTCAATCTCAGCATGAGATTTACCACGAAGGCTTGTAGCAATACGGAATGCTACAAACTAGGCCGGGAACATTGATTGGCTTGATTGGGTCAGGCATGATCATATATACTACGCACGTCTGCTGGTTTTAGGGACACACGGAAAGGTCTACGAGCCGGTAGATTGATTTGAAGACGAATACAAAGTCCGACGGCTTTCGATCGCTGGAAGTGGTCTCTTGGATGATTTCTGTCCGGGACATGCATAAGAATTCAAAGTCTGACTTCTTGGCAAGGGCCTGCCTAACCACACCACAGCATCCCCATACAAAATCAATACTTCACAAAACCTACAGCCATGTTTGTTCTCAAACGCCGCATCCTGATGCAACTCGGAGTTTTGGTTTGCTGTCGATTGATCGGCTTGGCTGGGTCACGGATCGATTGATTTGAAGACCAATACAGAATCCCACAGCTTTCAGTCAACGAGGGGAATAGGCAAACACTGGAAGTGCGTAGGACCTAACACAGGATGGTCTCTTGGATGATTTCTGTCCAGGACATGTATAAGGATTCAAAGTCTGACTTCTTGGCAAGCGTCTGCCTAAACGCACCCTCAACGCCAACTCTGGATGCACAAAGATCCAAAAGTAGAGTCCGAAACATGCACATGGCCTTGTCAAGTACTACATGTGTCTGCTATGTTTTTATGTTTTTACGGAAACCAAGGAAAACTTATACGCGGCTCAATTGATTTTGGGGACACCAGTGCGCTTAGATGCACATGTCCACACCTGTTGGCGATGGCAGTCGTACCTCGCAGTTCTGCCATGGGATTTTTGCAATGCGTGCAACTCATTCTCAAAAAATATGGAAGTGTCTGAGGATCCAATGGTTGCAATTGACTGTGCAAAACAGGGTGGTGGGATGTATAGAGCTCCATGTTTCATGCGTGTGCAATGGCCTCTGCCCCTTACAACAAAAAAATTGAAAAGTGGCTGCAGAGCCAGTGAATCAGAGATCTTATTTGCAACATTGGGCATGTGCAACATGTGTAGGCCCAGGTAGCATAATGCTGATCCCTTGTCCTCTGGAACGATTTTCGACCTGTTTCACTGAGCCATCGTCTTCTCTGCGTGTCCGTACAATTGCTTGGAAAACGCCAAGTTGACATCCAGAGCACAAAGCCATGCCCATCACACAAACACAAGTAAGGAACTGCACCAAAACAAGGCGGTTGAAAACGATTCAAACGATTCATGCGTGGGCCATGAATCACAGCGATGTTCAGTTGAGATCTTGACAAATGACTGATTTGTGGCTGCAACAAAACTACCTCCCGCCACACAATGTTCGATTGGTGAGAAGGTTCGTTGGGCTTTCCAAACATCTTACTTTTCACCTCAGCGTTCGGGTTAAATTTCAAGACAGGAGGTTTCTTGTCAGATTTAGGACATGATGAAATGATGTCAAAATATCCTCGGGATGGCAGATACAACATAGCCATAGCGTGATTTTGACATCAATAGGAGACTCTAATGACTCTAATGCGGCCAAAAAAAAGGCGTTGATGTCCAGCTGGTAATACGCTGCGCCCAGCACGAAATAATCCTCGCCATGACAGACTCTGCAACGTGGCACCAGCAGTGCATCTGCACCGTCGGTGGGCAGTTTTGCCTTGTAAAACTCTGCCTTTCAACCATGGCAGATCTCTGGTTGCAAATCGCCATCTCTATAGCTTACAAGGTAACTGGCTGGTGCTCAACCACCCCCAACAATTCGTTGCGAAAAAACCCGACCCACAGATTTTTCTGGTTCGCAAAAAAGCTGGTAGGTGGCATCACCCACTAAGCAGTATCAGTATCCTTGCTTTCGAGGGGATTATATCGTCCCTACCACCCCACAAGCTCGGGCTCATCACGAACTCAGCACAGACACCGGGCTCTGGCTATCGATGATGATGACCTTGGAGGATAATCCCATTTAGTAAGTGGCTAGTAACCATGGTGATCGAAAGTCCCCAACACCTGGGGCTGTTTCCCTTCCAAATGGCCGAAATGGCTTATAAATGGGGGTGATCCTAATTATTTACTAACTGGGATGCTCCTCCTGGTCGCAATTTTCATGTAATCCTGGCAGGAATCATCTCCAATCTACATAAAAACCCCGAAAAAGCACACGGCTGGAAGAACAAACACTGGTGGTGCGAACTTTGTAAATGTTTTTCCTTTTCCAAAGTGGCATTTTCAAGTTCCAGCGCTCAGAAGTTGCATCACAACAGATGGGGCGGTTTTCTCCTCTCAAACCGCCCCAGTGGGCAAGTTGGGTTTGCAAAATAGCCATGACGCGTTGATCATGGTGGTCTGAACTAGTGACATGGTGATGCCATTATCGTCCTGAACATGACTGGCCAGAAAGATAACATGTTGGTCTTTGCTAGCGTATGCTTTTCGACTTCCAAAAGTCACTTGAAATTTCGGGTAACTGAGATATCATGGGATATCCATGCCGGTGATATTCAATGGGATATTCATGTTGGCAAGCCGCCTATTCGCCGCTCCGAAAATCAATTGGAAACGGGCCTTGTTTGCAATGTATTTCGTTCATATGGAAGAAACAAGGCCATTTTGGGTAAGAATCTGCATCTTTGCATAAGAGATCTCATGAAAACAACATATCTGCACCCGCGCAAAAGTGCAAAAGGTCCGTGAAGACAAGACAATTTCAATGCTACCGGGCAACCCTTAAAAACTCTGAATTTGATTCTGGGATGATGCATTTGCAAGTTTTCACTGCTCCCAATTTCATCAACAAAATGCGAGCAGAAACTGAAACTATACCCATTGCAGTCTGATTCGTGTTTCCTTTCAATGGTATCCAGTCATTTTATATATCATACCCAAATCCTCCATGTAGGAAATATTTACCTACATTTCCCCTTGAATGTGGGCATTTTTCACCCAACGTAAGTAAATAATCCATACAACACTACGTGATGACAGTACTGAATGGCAAAGCCCCTGCAAAGAACACATACTTGCAAACAAACTGTCCGACTGACAGCGGGAAAACAGAGATCCTTTCAACCATTTTCCTGGGTCCTGAAACCATATGAAGAAATTGCAGGGTGCTTTCTCAAGTTTGTTTTTTTGTCGATGGCCGTTTGGTTGTTTTCAAGATTTTCCATAAAGCCTTTTCATCGAGCCTTCGAGATAGAAATCCAACAGCGTGGCATCGCTTGGTGAACTGACACCAAAACAACGAGTTGTTGAACAGCGTACTACTGTAAAGGTGACAAGCCTCTTTGAAGCGGGGTGAATGAACTGAGGGCAGCCACAACCATGGCAATTGACAGGATCGCAGTGACAAATTATTTTCAAGGATCACACTTGTGCGAGAAAAGCGACCATAGCGTCCGGCAGATGCATGACGACTGATTTTGTTGCTCTCAGGGAATCAAATTTTGGACCCCAACTTTGAAGCACAACCAACTACTGCATATCTGAGGATCTTTTAAAAATCGCGTGATATATGATCCTTTGCAGGCAGAGGGAACACCGCGCTACAAAGGGAAAATCCTTTGCAGGCTGAAAAGTCGGCTTGGCAGGGCCTTCGCTACATGTCTGGAAAGATGGTCCCTCAGCTATGGAACCCCCTATTGCAACATGACGAGTAGCTGAGTAGCTGCTCACTGATGTCAAACTGTGATTTAAATGAATTCAACCTTTCAAATCTTTTTTGCATTACATATCTGCCAAATCTTAAGGGATTTTGTCTGAAAGCAAGATGGTTACGTACTTTTGCGCCTGGTCACTCATGGAAAGTTGTTGTTCACCAAAAACGACTTGCTGTTTCAAATTGTTGCACTTTTCCGAACACGTGATCAACACCAGCCTCCCAGAAACAGGCAGGATTTTCACGGCAGGAATCTGGTGCGTTCGAAATGGCTGGTGGTTCACACTATACTCTCCGCGAAAAAAATATGGCACTTCTCTAAGAAGTTGCAGCCGCAAAATATGTGGATCGATTGTCAGTGGACATGGACATGGACATGTCATTGCTCTCGGCATGACAGGGGAAAAACGGTGACGACAAAAAACCTGATGTGGACACTCTCGACGCCAAAACTGGATACCCCAAAATCCTAAAGTGTTACTGCTCAACAGATGGCACCTATTTCCTGCGTGAACTAAGCCATGGACATGACTTGTTTACGACACACAAAAAGCTTCGTCCAGGTGTGGACCGTATCTATATGTTGATTCTTCTAAATTGGACGTAACAAAAAGTGATCTGGAGGCAATCTTCAAGCACTAAGCCTTCTCACCAAGATCTCATTTACCAATTGTAGATTGCTCAAACGCATTCTTTCTTGGGACATGTCGATTTGCTCAGTCAAAAAACCATTGCGCGCCGAAAAAAACATGGGGCAGAATGTAAAAAGACACCTCTCAACTACCTTTGTTGACTTTTGTACTGAAAAAGAAAAGTCATCGCTGCTGCTATCGCATTTGGATGGAGAAAAAGCATTTGATTGAACTCAAATGAAGATATGTGAGTGTAACAAATCGGGCAGACATGTGAAATCCTATAGATAATAATATATGTATACATCAAAAACCCATTGGCTCATGCACAACCCACAAGCTTTGCACTTCCTGTCGACATGTTTATCTTAACGGCCCATTGTGTTTGCACACTCAAAAACCTTGGAAGCTGCGGAATGATCGAGCATGATTCTGTTCTTTGCACTGGATGAATCGGAAAATGATCTAATTTTGTTGCTGAGTCACAAGGAATCTTCGAATATCCAGGGGCTGATTTTCAGGTGAAGCATGACCCGATTCACATCCACCAATTAAGATGCTTGGCTATCAGTTGGATGATGACCCAAACCTTTACGAATGGGGAATGGTTGGAAATCACCATTTCCATCCATGAACAAAACTGGTTGTTTAGTGACCAAACATTTCAGATATCTAAAATGGAGGTACAAAAACTAGTGTTTTTTTTCAAGGGTGTAGTATTGTTGAAAACCTTGTTGAATCAAACAGGATCTCCAAGGGTACACTACCAACAAAACACCCACCGATTTAAAAAGAAGATCCTTTCAGGAAAGTTGGTTTTTCAGATGCAAATTGCGAGAGCTGATCACACTGAATTTCTGACCATGCCTTTAAAAAAAGAAAATTGTTCTCCCTACTTCTTTCAACAGGTTTGTTGGTCAACCGGAAGGAATCTTGGAGATGATGAACTGATGATACGAGAGAAAAAAAAATCATACCGGTCATACCTCAAGTCCCGAGTTCGGTGGGATTTTAAAATAGAGCTTCGAAAAACCACTACAAGTGAGGCAGGTGTATCTATATGGAGTAGTTGATTGATGCTATTTGTTTTCTTAAATCAAAGTATCGAAACAAAGCCGTGTTCCATGCAAGTAACTGATAGTTTAAGGTTGGTGGTTTACGATTCTTAGAATCCTTTCAAGGGAAGTATCATTTGGAAGTACAACTGAAAAAAAGAACAGCTCCAGAACCAACCGTCAAACCTGCCGTGAAAATCTGACAAACGAGTCAGGGAAGAATCGAGGCTTACAGATATACGATTCCAAAGTTCTCAGAACATCTTCTCCGAAAAAAAACATTCAAGTTAAAAGTTAAAAGTGGTGGACTTTGAGATGCTCTCTCAAGTGGACTTTGTGAAGGTTTAGTTTGGGATTCCCTACATACTACAACGAGTCTTTCCCCTGGGATGGTGGGCATTCTTCCCTACACCTCGCCACGGATTCGTCGGGCCGTGGCATCCATGTCATATTGCACTTGGAGGATCCTCCCAGTTGGTAAAAGCCTAGACCATTTGGAAAGGAATATCCCCAGGTCTTGGGCACTTACTAACCATCGTCATTAACCACTTACCAAATGGGATGATCCTCCAAGTAGATGGTTCAGAATTCTGTCTAACCTCAAAAGCTTGGAAATCTATCCCTGCAGGGGTTAGAAGAAGAATCCGTATTTCCGAACCATCACCAGTACGTGTTCCAAAACTTAGATCAGTTCCTCAAAGTTAAACATTCAGTGCGTCATAAGTGAACTCTCACCGGTTGTACTTAAAGGGTCGAACTTTGTGATACTCAGAAGCGACAACTCCAAAGTTTTGCCATGAATATCCTACACAAGTGGACTGTCAAAGTAGATAATTACTTCTCGTTGGAGGATCATCCCACTTAGTGACTAGTCACCAACTTTGGTTAGTAAGTCCCTTAAGTGGGGTTGTTCCCTTCCAAATGTCCTAAATGGCTTATAAATAGGGGTTACATTCCTAACTGATTACTATATCGAATGTCCTCACCCGGTTTCCCATGACAAGGCTGCATGGGGTGGGTACCCGTTGGTTGGTTGCCTATTCTAGGAAATCCCTATTCCAACAAAAACCTACTTAGAATAGGCGGCCTAACATACTTGATTGATATAACTTGGAACTGATGGCCGCGATTTACCCCAAGCAAAGTTACTAAGCTGGGACCTTCGAACATTCTACCGCACAGGTGCCCCATGATCCACCCGAATGAAAAGCTTGCCCATTTTGCTCCATTTGCGCCTGCATGTGTGACTCATCTTAAAATCGAAAACCTTCATGGCTTAAATTCCGGCAAGTATGCTAAGTACTGCCCAAGGCATTTCTGAAACGCAGCGTGTTGTTTCTCACGCGGAAGATCGTGTCATGCGTTCACACACGAAATGGGAATTACTTGCTTCGAAAAGGATGGAATTTGGTTCAAAAATTTTGCTGTTGGCAATCATGCTATCATGCTGGTATTCTCGTTTCAATCAGCACATGCATCTGTTCGAGGGGTTTGCTCAAAAAAGGCCGGCTATTGGTCACGGAAGGCTGACGCCCTTTTTCTGATTGACAGAAGCCATGGAAAATGTCAACATCGTCAGAGAAACGTGTCGCTAACAATTTCTACCATCACGTGCAAACCCCAAGGTGTTTGGTGATTCAGCCGGCAATTTGCAGGAAGGTCAATGTTTCAAACGAAACAAGTGGGAAGGGTAGTGAAATGGACAGCTGATGCTGAAGCGCCACACATTTTGAGGCAGAATGTCGAGATCTTGGTGACATTCCGTTTAACAAAAATGTTGACAATTCATTGGGAATTGGGGCGCATCTGAATCTCATCTAACTTGCAACTTCACTGGCGCAATGGTGTATTCAATGTATTCCCGAAAAATGCACAAGGATTTGGGGCGCATTTCAATCCTTCTGAAACACTTGAAATGTCTCACGAATCTTTGCCATCAAATATCGGCTTGCCCGGCTGGAACATGGCTCTCCTGCCACTCTGAGTTCATATTTTTCTTAAAGGAGCCAGCCAACCAAAGGACGCTCCTCTGAAGGGCGAACTCGAGAAGAAGAACCTTTCAAATCAACAAGAATGAATCATTCGAGAACTCGTGAGAATACTTCACGCGAAATATGTGTGTTCCGAACCCCAACAAAAATAGCAAAGCATGTGATCTTATATCAACTTCATTGCAAACACTTCTGGAAATGCAAAAGGGGTTTATATACTTTAAAATAGTTAAATTGATTCCATGGGGCCGGACTTGAGGCGCAAGAGAAAACAAAAGGTGTAGTCTTAAGGACGTCACAGGCACATCTCAAGGAGTGCTGCAAACGCTTGGTGGCTGAGGGCTGAAGGTTTAGTGAGGCCATGGTTTCATTTTCAGGAGGAGCGAACGAAATATAACAGGCTCATGGAAAGAGGAGTGTCCTGTACATAACGGGTCTGCGCCTCCACAATTAAATTATTGGAAAA
Source organism: Breviolum minutum Mf 1.05b.01 (assembly GCA_000507305.1). Lineage (NCBI taxonomy): Eukaryota > Dinophyceae > Suessiales > Symbiodiniaceae > Breviolum > Breviolum minutum. The sequence continues at coordinate 291 of DF242374.1, read as the reverse complement.
AGGGAACGGAGTTGTGTACACCACCTCTGTTCTTGGAGTTGCGTCATGTCTTCTGCACTGCCCTGCTTTAACAAAAACGTTTGAAGGCATCCAACGACTTGAAGAACGCGGCCAACACATCCAACACGAGATTCCAACGCGTCGAGTACAAGGTCTCATCATCGTCTCTTTTTTTGACACCGATTGCAAGGCTTTCCAAATCTCAAGAAACAGAACGGAAGGGTGCTATTTACTCTGTTGTGTTTCCAACGCCATCTCGGCATACGCACCATGCGTTCCAGGACTCACTTG